>JASAND010022820.1:0-35000 GCA_030248195.1 Trissonchulus latispiculum | reverse complement strand
AAGTATATAATTATTTAAATTATTTATCACGTTATTTCGTGAAGCTATGTACTAAACAGCGTGCCATTGTCTGTAAGTCGCACAAGCTGCATGCAAATATTTGTCAAAAGGCATTTTCTAGCAAAAGCATAAGTACACAAAAGGGGCAACAAGTGGACTCGAAAAGGGGATGAATGTGAAGGAAAAATGAGAAATCTGGTGGGATGAAATGAAATGGAATCTGCAAGAAATCAATCCTGTTTGCCAACTCTGTGGGCATGGGTAATGCAGGCATAATGCAATTGTCCGGCACCGATGCGCTACGCATGTACAGCTACAGCTACGCTCATATTTAACTTTAAAGAAAAGAAGATTTTAAAGAAAGATTCTTTTGAAAGAAAGAAA
Source organism: Trissonchulus latispiculum (assembly GCA_030248195.1). Taxonomy (NCBI): domain Eukaryota; kingdom Metazoa; phylum Nematoda; class Enoplea; order Enoplida; family Ironidae; genus Trissonchulus; species Trissonchulus latispiculum. The sequence goes on along the minus strand of JASAND010022820.1, from coordinate 34,616 downwards.
GAATCTTTCAAAATAAAGAAGGAGGAAAGAATGTTAAGGTAAAGGTCAAGTGTAATTTAATCCCCCCAACTAACGCTGTGTGCGTTTGTTGCACACAGCGCTAATGCTTAGATGCGTCACCTGTCACTTGAAATGTTGACCTTTGCCTTAACTTTGGCTTATTGCAAGAAGAAAGAAAGAAATTTTATTTTGAAAGAAAAAAAGAAAGTTCATTTCCAAATATTCCTTCATTTAAGTTAAATAAGAGCGTAGCTGTACTGTCACATTTCAGTGGAAGGAAAATTCTTTCTTTCGTTTTCTTTTCTTTCTTTTTCTCGGTCACAATTGGTGTGGCACCCGAAAAAAACGAGACGCTATTGATGTGTCACCCTGACTTATTCTTAGTTAATTACTTTTGCAGTTGTTTTTGTCTGTTATAACATGTTGTTTCTTTTGTTTCTCATGGATTACTATCCTTCTTTTTTTATTTCTGCTGATTTTCTTTAGTTTTTCATTTTTTAAATTTTAAGTAAAAAGACGTAAAACGACAGTCAAGTGATAGTTTAGGTAATAAATATTGAGGCGGGATGCTTTACTGTACGGGTCAAGGTAAATCGTCGTGTCTGCACCACAATTTGAAGGCAATAGATATGTTTATTTTTGATTTTTGATTTCGCGATTTGACACAACTGCTTTCATGTAAAAGGATTGTCAAACTGCATGTCTGGAAAGGAAGGTCTCAGCAGAAATGGTTTAAGCTATAGCTTATGTCAAGTTATCGTGTCTGCTGAACAATTTGAAGGTTTAATTTATGTATTGAGACCTGGGATGAGATTCTTATTTGACGACATTACGTCACTGTTTTTAAAACGGTGATAGTTGTATAAGTACATAGCTACGTGTTGGCTCAAAATTATTGCAAACAGCGCTCTTTGTGTGGGGTTTGATGTCGTTGGTGAAGTTGTGGTGCGGTCCTAGTACGCTTTCGCGTCTTCGTGTCTTTTGTGTGGCGAAAAATTGACTTCGTTAAAAAATGATTGAAAAATGTCTTCCTTGTTTCATCAAAATGAGGCTTGTTCTTAACGTTTTAGGTATTTTTTCACCGTTTTAAAACGATTTTAGGTCAAAGTTTTAGAAAAATGTTTGAAAAAAGGACCTTTCGACCAACATTAGCTAACCTTTTGTGTCCAAAAATCGTTGGGGGGGGTTCGGGGGGGAGGAGGGTAGCCAAAAGTTGTGGGAGGGTAAGTCAAAAGATTGGGGGGGCTAAATTTGGTCAAAATTTTGGGGGGATTGGCCCCCCCCCCCCCCCCCCCAAAGGAAACTATGGGGATCAGCGAAAAATTGACTTTCCGTTAAAAATAATTGAAAAATGTTTTAATGTAGAGCTATTTTATTTTTTGGGGAACATACATCTCCATTTTCTTTATTTAATTTTATGAAAAGCTTTCATATCCGATTCAAAAATGACCCATTTTTCGACCAAAGTTAGCTAACTTTTTGGCTCCAAAAATCGTTTGGGGGATTCGGGGGGGGGGTAGCCAAAAGTTGGGGGAGGGTAAGTTAAAAGGGCTAAATTTGGTCAAAAATTTTGGGGGAATACACCCCCCAACCCCCCCCCCCCCCCCCTAAAGGAAAATCTAGGGGGAGTTGCCAAAATTTGTCATTTTAGCTAACCTTTTGGGTACAAAGATCGTTGGTGGGGTTCGGTTGGGGGAGTAGCAAAAATATGTGTGAGGGTAAGTCAAAAAATTTGGGGGGGGGGGCAAATTTGGTCAAAAGTTTTGGGGAGATGCCCCCCAAGCCCCCCCCCCCCAAAGGAAACTATGGGGATCAGCGAAAAATTGAGTTTTCGTTAAAAATAATTGAAAAAAGTTTTAATGTCAAAAATGACCCATTTTTCGACCAAAGTTAGCTAACTTTTTGGGTTCAAAAATCGTTTGGGGGATTCGGGGGGGGGGGTAGGCAAAATTTGGGGGAGGGTAAGTTAAAAAAAAAAAATTGGGGGGGCTAAATTTGGTCAAAAATTTTGGGGGATACACCCCCAACCCCCCTCCCCCCCTAAAGGAAAATCTAGGGGGAGTTGCCAAAATTTGTCATTTTAGCTGACCTTTTGGGTCCAAAAATCGTTGGGGGGGGGGGGGGTTCGGGGGGGTTCGGGGCGGGGGGAGTAGCAAAAAGTTGGGGGAGGGTAAGGCAAAAAATTGGGGGGGGGCTAAATTTGGTCCAAAAAATTGGGGGGGCTAAATTTGGTCAAAAATTTTGGAGGGATACCCCCCCCTCCAAGAACACACAATCTGGGGGGGGGGAAGTTTCCGACGGAGGGTGGGAGGACCCTCTTAAATTTTTTGAGTTTAAGGCATTTTTGGCCATTTTGGGTCACTTTTTGGCCAAAAATTAGGGGGGGAGTCAAAATGTGAAAATGTGGGGGGGGGTTTTCCAACTAAAAATTGGTATTTTTACGAAAAAATCTACGACAGAGCCGGAAGTTAATAAAAAATCATATTTTTTGAAGAAAATTGGGCGTTCAAAAAATAGCAAAAAATTGGCCTATTTCTGGTAGAAATTCGGGACTCTAAAAAAGCCGAGGGCGAAAGCAAAAAACCCGGGAGGGCGGCATTTTCGCGGAACGGGCCAGCCATCTTGGTATAAGGGAGCGTCAATTTCTGGGGGGGGCCCCCCTCCTCCCCTGTTACGTGCGACACGAATTCTTTTTCATTGTTGTCGAAATGCCACTATTCAAACAAAAAATACGTATTTTTACGAAAAAAATCTACGTCAAACCGGGAAATTTATTGAAAAAATCATATTTTTGGTAGAAAATTGGGCGTTCAAAAAAACGCAAAAAATTGATCTATTTCTGGCAGAAATTTGGGTTTTAATGTAGAGCTATTTTATTTTTTGGAGAACATACATCTCCATTTTCTTTATTTAATTTTATGAAAAGCTTTCATATCCGATTCAAAAATGACCCATTTTTCGACCAAAGTTAGCTAACTTTTTGGGTTCAAAAATCGTTTGCGGGATTCGGGGGGGGTTAGGCAATAGTTGGGGGAGGGTAAGTTAAAAAATTGGGGGGGCTAAATTTTGTCAAAAATTTTGGGGGGATACACCGCCAACCCCCCCTCCCCCCCCTAAGGGAAAAACTAGGGGGAGTTGCCAAAATTTTTCATTTTAGCTAACCTTTTGGGCCCAAAAATCGTTGGGGGGGGTTCGGGGGGGGGGGGGGGGGGTTCGGCGGGGGGAGTAGCAAAAACTTGGGGGAGGGTAAGTCAAAAAATTGGGGGGGGCTAAATTTGGTCCAAAAAATTGGGGGGGCTAAATTTGGTCAAAAATGGGGGGATACCCCCCCCCAAGAACACACAATCTGGGGGGGAGGTTTCCGACGGAGGGTGGGAGGACCCTCCTAAATTTTTTGATTTTAAGGCATTTTTGGCCATTTTGGGTCACTTTTTGGCCAAAAATTAGGGGGGAGTCAAAATGTGAAAATGTGGGGGGGTTTGCTAACTAAAAATTGGTATTTTTACTAAAAAATCTACGACAGAGCCGGAAGTTAATAAAAAATCATATTTTTGGTAGAAAATTGGGCGTTCAAAAAAATAGCAAAAAATTGGCCTATTTCTGGTAGAAATTCGGGACTCTAAAAAAGCCGAGGGCGAAAGCAAAAAACCCGGGAGGGCGGCATTTTCGCGGAACGGGCCAGCCATCTTGGTATAAGGGAGCGTCAATTTCTGGGGGGGGGGCGCCCCCCTCCTCCCCTGTTACGTGCGACACGAATTCTTTTTCTTTGTAGTGGAAATGCCAGTATTCAAACCGGCCATCTTGGTATAAGGGAGCGTCAATTTCTGGGGGCGGGGGGCGCCCCCCTCCTCCCCTGTTACGTGCGACACGAAGCAGAAATTTGGGACTCTAAAAAAACCGAGGGCGAAAGCAAAAAAAACCCGGGAGGTCGGCATTTTCGCGGAACGGGCCAAAAATCTACGACAAACCCGGAAGTTTATAAAAAATTCATATTTTTGGTGGAAAATTGGGCGTTCAAAAAATAATCGCAAAAAATTTGCCTATTTTTGGCAGAAATTTGGAACTGTAAAAAAGCCAAGTGGGAAAGAAAAAAAACCGAGAAGGCGGCATTTTCGCGAAACGGGCCCGCGATTTTGGTATAGAGGAGCGTCAATTTCTGGGCAGGGGGGGCGCCCCCTCCTCTCGTGTTACGTGCGACACGAATTCTTTTTCATTGTAGTCGAAATGCCAGTATTCAAACGAGGGCGAAAGCAAAAACACGGGAAGGGGCGTTTTCGGAAAAGGAACAAGCTATTTTGATAGAGCGGATCTCGAATTATTTTTGATTGCAGTTTGTTAATGTTCATATAATTTATTTATATAAAACTGAATACGTATACCATATTTTTCAGAAGCTACGATATCAACACAAAGGAGCAATACTATTTCTGAAGAATGCTGTTCAAAATCTAAATTTTTCTGAAAATTCAAAGTTAAAAATGACTAATTTTATGAAAAAATCTCCCGCGAAGCCGAAACTTTTTGGAAAATTTCCCTATTTTTGGAAATTTGGGACTCTGAAAAAGCCGAGCGTGAAAGCAAACAAACCCGAGAGGGCGGCACTTTCGCGAAACAGGCCTAATGCTCATATAATTGATTTATATAAAACTGAATACGTATAGCATATTTTTCAGAAGCTACGATGTCAACACAAAGGAGCAATACTACTTCTGAAGAAGAAGCGAAGAAGAAGAACACTGAGCCGTTTTCTAATGTTCAGACAAAAAGGAACACAAATGTCAGCGGCTCGAAGACTGAAGTCCAAGAAGGTATGCCTGAACATCTGCTTTTGAGTATATTATTATGACTATACTGTAGAAATCTTTTGTCTTTCATATTATTATTAGCGATTATGTAGTTTTCCAATTTTTGCTCTTGTGTTTTTGTTCTAGTTAACATATCTAATAATGTCGTTTATTTAGAGTACAGCTTAATCAGGCAATTATCTGTAATTATTCTTATAGAATCTGTAGAATTGGCTGGTGGTGGTTCATCAGGATCGGAACTACCTCCTTCTTTAAGTCTAAGTGACCAGGAACGCTCAACTACATCATTTCAGAAAAGTAATAATTTTTTCCATTCGTTGATATGTTACAGCATTATTTCGCCCTAATACGTATGCATAGGAAGTGTATCTATCTTAAACTTACCTACGTATATAGTAAGTGTAACTGTGTTAATTTGCATTAATACTCATAAATTCTAAGATTTAAACTACAAATAGCTTTTTTCGAAAAAATTTACGCGAAAGTCTGATTCAGAATTCGGGTTATTCTTTGCAAAAATTTGCACCAGCAGACAATTCTGGTTGTGCGTGACAAAATCTGATACGCTATGTAAAATTTATATATACTTCACCATTTGCAGAAGTGAGAAAAGAAGATGAATTGAGGGAATACTTCAGTTTCGTGAAAAAACTAGTCGAAGAAGGGAAATTAGATCCTAAGAAATTGACTGAAAGCATAACAAATGAAGATATTACAACGACCCCACTGGAAAAGCCTGTGTCTTCTGATATACAGACTGCTGGAAGTTGTCATGGTAGCAGCAAAGGTTAGTAGTTTCACTATTCTGCTAATCTAATATCAAAACTAAACCTGGTATGTGTTCTTTTACTATTGTTATATTATCGTATCGTGATATATGGTAATAGTTTCTTATTTTGTCAGGATCGTCGTGCGTCATTGTTAATTAACTTTACTATTCTTATATTATCGTACTACAATTTATGGTAATACTTTGTTAATTTTCTATTTTCCGCGTGCGTGACTATCAATTAACTTTTAGATCAACAAACTGACAAGTTGTTAGAAAAAAAGAATTCAGCAGATCAAGTAGAAATTCCAGAGTCTCCGCTGCAGTCTCCTGCTTCTTCACATAATAGTAATATTATACGTTTTTACTATTTTTATTTTGCACTTCCAGTTACCGTACTTTAAGATCTACTAGTCAACGGTTGAGCTAGGCAAGAGAAATCATCACTAATGCACATAGTATACAATTGTTGTTTTATATTTAAAATAATATCTTTTCGCATTGTTATTGTTAACTGCATTGCAGTATCCTATAATCTTCTAGAGGTTTTTTAAATATTAATTTAATAATCTCGAACTTTTCTTTGTCTGTAGGAATTTTTTTACACAAAATGCAGTAAATTTCATGGACAAGAATCTATTGCTAGAGACTGTATAAAAAGTGTTCTTGTACAAATACCTACCGTTTCATCAAATCCTAACGAACGTCTTCGAAATATTGCTACTTTCTCAGAACATGGAGAGCCAACAGGTTTTTTAAATGTTAATAATGTCTAACTTTTTTCATCTCTACCAATTTTTGTTTACACAACAACCAGTAAAATTTCCGGAAAAAAAGAAAAGAATCTATTGGTAGAGACTGTATAAAAAGTGTTGGTATGAACTTAGATTATTGCATTTTAAAAGTTACTGAAACGAATCTTATTTATTTATAGTTCAAAATCATAATAGGATTTTAGATCAGAATACATCAATAGTACACCTTTTTTAAATATTACTGCTATCGAATTTCGTTTATCTGTATAAATTTTAGTTTTCGCAATAATGACAGCTGGAGAAACTCAAAATCACGGAAATGATGCAACCGTTCTTGAACAAATCGCTAGCGCGTCGTCGACTGTTGACAAAGCTGTTGGAAATGTTCTTACTTCATCAGAATACATCAATAGTACACCTTTTTTAAATATTACTGCTATCGAATTTTGTTTATCTGTATAAATTTTAGTTTTCGCAATGATGACTAAATATCATCGCAATCAATATGTTTGTTGAGATTGTATCGAAACTGACTTCTATGACATAAACTTATTTCTTTTTAGAAGTTGCTCAACTGAACACTGTTTTGTTGTAAAACCAAATGATAAGAGCAGTGTAGGCAAACATGTCCCTGTTCCTTGTTAACTTTTACACTATATAGCAACAGACCAGTATGATATTACATTATTTCGTTTTAAAAGTTGTAGAATAGAACATTATTTGTTTCCAGTGCAAGATGACAACAGCAGTTTATGCAACGATCTACGATCCCCTGTCAACTGCCCGTCTGCTAATGATCCTTCTGCTTCTGCTGATTTGTCTGTCAACATGGCTTCAAGAAGCGCAGATGATCAAATTATTGGAGGCAATATTTAAATTGCTTTTATAGAAATGCCTTTATTACAAAAATAGCTAATTTAAAGCTCGAAAATAAATAAATTCTTTACGTAGAGAATGTCGAGTTCAACACTTAGTAAATAGAATTACAAACAAAGATTGTGCAGATTTGGACGCTGTATTTAAGTTTTTTAATATAAATGCCTTTATTACAAAAGTGGCTAGTTTATGTTAAATAACTTTTTTCCTACAGACACTGAAATTCAACACTTAATAAACAGGACTTCAAACAAAAATTTGTTTTAGCAGATATTAGTAGCTTCAACTCTTCGCAAGGAAACAGATTTGTGAAAACAACAATTACTTCGTCTTTAATTCCTGCGGTGGTTTTACTACGGAAATTAACCAAAATTGATGTCGCTCAATGGTTTTGGGAAAACAAATCAAAAAACAAAGCAGGTTAGCAAATACTAAATTATATTTCAAATTTTCGTCTGTTTCCTTGCGTTTGTTTTTATTATTGTTTACATTATTTACCTTTCAATCTTCTACTTGTAGGAACTTCCGCGTGTGACACAGCTGATACTTTGGAGAATGGAGTTGACGATGAGGAAGAGGAGTATTATCAGGCTTCTGATAATGGACAGTATTCTCCAGATAGAAACCATGACTTACAGGGTAATCAATCTGATTTTAGTGATAGGATACAAACCAAAATAAAATAATATTGAATCTTCATTTTTATTGATCAGAATTCGAGAAACATAAATTTTATCTACCTGTTTGTAGTTACTTATGTTTTCCACGACTGCTCTCAAATTATTTACATATGTATGCTATTTGTTTTATAGATGATCAGAATGATTCTCTGTATAGATCTAATTCTGATAATGGTTCCGACAATGAGGAGGACAAATCCAGTTACAAATACTGGCTTGGCAAGCTTGTGAATTTTCTGGAATACAGAGAACTTTCTGCTGAACTATTCAAGGATATCACTCGTGGCGAATCTCCAGACCGACGTGAGAACAATTTTATTTTTTCATTACTATGGTTTATCAAGATGCCTTACCTGTAGGAACTCAGACATTGTCATTGCAGTTAAGTTAAAATCAAAATATCTTATATATTCCTTTCTGGTTTTGTTACTCTCTACTATCTTTTATGTTATAGTGCAAAATTTTCTACAATCATATCAGAAGAAAGGGCTTGCAGGACAAAAGCGTTTGCCGCGTCGATATATGAAAGGTTGTTTTGCTCTTCTTTACGTTTTCCGTAATTTCCTTTTTTTTCTTGACTGTATCATAGAAATGAAGTGTAATACTATTATTGTGTAGAAATATCAATATATGAAATGAAAATGTTAAGTTTTTATTCTAGATTATATTCCGTCAGTGGCGAACAACCAGACTCCAGAATTACTGCGAGATCTGGCTAAAACAGCTGAAACAGAAAGTAAAAAGAAGAAAATTGAACAATTGATTGATTTCACCAAATGTGAGTTTGCACTGATTGAACAATTGATTGATTTCACCATCTTTTATTGAGATTCCATTTCATCATGTTTTTTGCTATAAATTTTTCCTTTTATACAAAAGCGATTTGCTATTTCATGATTGAAGTTAATGGCATGAATAATAACTTATATTAATATGTAATGAACTATACGTTTAAAGTTTTTTAAGGTACTCCTTCTGGTACGAAATTCAGTAAACGCCTCTCAGTTATTCCAATTAAAGAGAAGCTTACATCTCCTCAACGTAAGAGTTAATTTATAGGATTTATCTTTGTTTTTATTTGACATACTATTTTAGCCGTTTTAGACAATAATTTTCATCTGCATTTGTAATTCTTAGTCATGGTGCTTAAAGGACTTTAATATTCTAGAAGTTTTTTGACTAATGTTTACGAAAGTCTATATTTTAGCTGGCCCATCTTCTGCTAGAACCAGTAAACGTCGCAGACTTCCAACTGTTGACGACCAGGACACCTTTGCCACTCGTACGTATTGAGATCTATAATGAATGTCCATCACTGTTTTATTTCATAATGTAGACTATATGTGTAGAATTTTATTAATTTTCATTAAGAGTTTTAATGACGAAAATATAATTATACCATATTTCTACTCACTGAGTATACACTTCACATACTCTAATACGAGTAGTTCAGAATTTCAATGGGTTTAGTTTTTGTTTATTTAAGAGCCTAAGTAAGAGAGTATATGTTTACAATCCTTGGGAGTGTAATTATTGAAATTTATGTTTTAGCGGACTTGTCTTCTTCAAATGCGACTAAGCGCCTCACAGCTACTACTGATGCTGAGCAGTATGCCTCAGGTGGGGGTAAGTGATTACTTGTAAAATTTATGTCTATTACGTTTTCATCTGGGACTGTAGCATTTATATATAATCCTTTATTAATTTTTATTTCAAGTTTAGAGTAATGGATATGATGAAAATAATATTTTGCTTCTTTAGCAGAAAAAAGTTCTCTTCACCTAACCAATGTCGATGAGTCAGAACAGATTTCCAAAAAATCTGGACGAGATATTTCTCTATCATCAGGTAACCAAAAAATTTAAGTCTAACACTTTATGATGTTCTCCTGAAATTCTTATATGTTATTTTTTATTAAGTTTCTTTTTCACTTAACAGTGATGGTTTTGATAATAATAATATTCGCTGATATTCTCCAACATTCGTCTTAGCATAATTCTAATGATTTGGATACTCGCCCTTTGGGTTTTACTTTTTTTACAGGCGAGAGATCTCTTGACAAATCAAATGATGATGAGCTAGAAGAAAAACGAAAGATGCGTCAAAGCAAGGTTTCTCCATCAACATATGTTGAGCAAAAGGATACCGATCAGTCAAAAGAAACAGAGAAAAAACGTAGACGTCAAACTACTGCATCCTCACGTAATACTGCAACTTTTATATGTCACATTTATTGACTTTCAGTTACAGTTCATAGTATTCCTTATCATAATAATAATATTCGTAGTAATACTCTTGAACTTTTTTCTTAGTATAATTCTAATAATTTTAACTTTCATTTCCTTCTGCTTTTTGTTTTTCGTCCTTTTCTTTTACAGCGAAAAGATCTGTTAACTTCCACTTAGACTTCACACTAATGCTTATCATAACAATAATTTTCCCATTAACTTTCACTTACACTTCATAGTATACCTTATCATAATGATATTCGCGATGATACTCTCGAACATTCTTGTTAGCTTAATTGTAATAATTTTAATTATTTTCTTCTTTTTGTTTTTGCTTCTTTTGCAGGGAAAAGATCCGTTGACAATACGGAAATCGAAACGGATGCGGAGGAATCAAATAAAACCGGGAAAAAACGTCGACGCAAGGTTCCGGCATCATCAGGTAATTGAGCGTGTCTTATATGTTATTCATTGTTCACTTCCGCTTCGACTTCACACTGCTTCTTATCATAATATTAATTTTCGCGGCGGTATTTTCGAACAGCTGAATTTAAATTTTCTTTCTATCCTTTTTAGGTTTTTCTTCTTTTACAGGGAAAACATCTGATGACAAAACGGATACTGAAAAGTCAGAAGAAAGCGGAAAAAAACGTCGACGGAACGTTTCAGCATCTTTTGGTAAGCATAAATTTAAGAATAAACCGCAGTATCAGATGACAAAAGAATGGAAATGTTGAGTGAGGTTTCTTTCCTTTGTGCATAGCATTTACTAGGTTATTTGATAGAGTTAAGCACAAGACGTATAAAACACATTTTTGCGAAAATTGGTCGTTCTAAATATTCTAATCTTATTGCTATTTTTGTCATATTTTAACTGACACTTTCAACCTAATTCTTTTTAAATTTGAGTATTATCTGGAAATGTCTATTTGAACTATGCAAATTTAAATATAAAACTTTTCTATGCAAAGTTTTACTATGATGTATTAGTCATTATTTTTGAATCGGTTTTTTCTGACATACACTCCTTCTATATCTTCTAATTTATTTGATACAGAATATTTACTTAGATGCTTATAAGTAAGTTTGCTTAAATTATATTTTCAATACTGTTTAGGCGAATCATCCTCAAGAGCAGCAACAGGAATACTACAGGAAAAGAGTCCACTAGTATCTACTGCAAAAGGGAAGACTCCTTTGTATCCCCCTTTCCATTGTGCTTCTGCCGCTGCCCTGACTTCTGGTGTTGGAATAACGAAGTCTAATGGTAAGCGTAAAAACTACTAATTTAGAGTATTGTTTTCACATATTCAAGCATAATAGGGAGAATGCTACATCACCAATAAGAAACAACCAAGGTGTTTGGTCTATTTCTAAAGTAATGTTTTATGTTATACGCCGCAAGTATGAACCATAAGCTACTGTATTATTTTATTAATTTGTTTATAGAAGACTGGGTGATACTTTTATACTTTTTACTATAGAAAGTGCGAAATCTGGTGCCCCTTCGCTGCTGAAAAAAGAAAAAGTGCTGACAGGATCATTTGGCGAATGCGCTTTTTATTATGGTTCCGTTGATCAGATAAGTCCAAATGATATAGTGATGACATCTCCTTCAAATCATGATGGGCTAGAGTGGATTGCTCGGGTAGAGGACGTTTCTCCTAGAGAATCAGCTGTATACGTGACCTTTTTGCAGAATTCACCGCCTATGCCTCCACTCGTCAAGACCAACTGTCAATGGTTATCTTTGCCTCCAACGAAGATGCTTTACAAAGCTGCTTTCCATGAAATTTTACTAGGATTGAAATGCCACAGCAGCACGATTGATAATGCGTTTACTGTTATAATTACGGACTCGATCTACGAGAAGATGGTTAATACCGTTAATTCTATCGGTTAAACTATTTCCTTTTCCTTTTATTATTTATCGCTACTTTAAAACTTTTTATCAATATGTTTTGGTGAAGACGGTATTTTGTTGTTTATGTGGTATGCAAGTTTTCCATTCTCTCTGCAGACGCTAATTTCTTCGACTTCTTGAAATTATGAACGTCTTTTTTAATGTAACTGGTTAGAAGGAACGTCATAAAATAAAAATTATCATGTGAGTTTACGAGACTGTTTTTAGAGAAAATTTTATTAGACGTTGTCATGACAAGCGCTTATATTTGTCATCTCCCTGCCTTTTGTTGATCATTTTATAACTTTTAAATTTAAATTGCCTTTTCTATTGTTAACATTCTTCAGTGTAATCATTAATTAATCAGCAGTCCCGGGAATTTGATAATCCCCGTTCCCCAGAAATCCCGCAAAATTTCCTAATTGTGTCATTTACTAAAATTAGTAGTAATTGCTAATAAGCTAATAGGAAACTAAAAAATGAATTTTCTTACGTGAATTTTACGTTATTTCAATCACTACGATGAATACTCAAAATATACTTGATAAAAATTCAAATGAATTGCTGTGCGTATAAAAATCAACCGCTTAATACTGAAACCAATATTGATCGTGTGTATTGTTTCCCACGGGCTGAGGACAGTTTTCACCATTTTTTCAATTTTCTCAGATGTCGCAAATTTTTCATATTTTATTATCAAACTGTATATTTTGACTAGTTTTTAAAATTAAAGTTGCAAGTCCAGAGGTTGTTGAGTAATTTCGCCTCAAAGTTCGGGTTTCATGTATTCCACTACTATGACTCAAGGAAGCTGAAGCTTGATTTAGCTCTTTAACAATTTTTAATAAATTATTGAATAATTAAAGTAGCTTCTTTTTTAGCCTAATATTCCCGCAAACAACGAAAAGTATAAGATGATTGAATAAATGAATAAATTGGTCCAAACTATCGGAAGAGGATAAAGTGCTTAAACCTGGTGTAAAGAGATGGATAAACATAGATAATAAAAGAGTCCAAATTATGGTTTGGGACCCAATGCGCCAAACGGATATTCCGTTGATGTGTCCCGAGCACAACGTCCCTCTTGGGCATGGCAAGGCTGCCAGAACTGATAGACGCCCTCGTCTATTTTGGGATTCAGATGCTCCCCTTTTCGTGATCCAAAGATTTTATTCTTGCAGTTTCGTGCGAAACAAACCGCATTTCTATTCGTCTTGCTCTCTAGAAATTTGCTCATCATACGCTAGATCCGAAGAGTGTACAATACTACCATTCAATCGCAGTGGTATCACATTGGCGCTTATTAAGAAATTACGTGTCGAATTTTCCTCTGTCCGAAATGTTTCCGCCCTATCAGAGCAACTTCGCGATCTTTATATTGGGAATCACTACCACGCCAATCATTATCCAACAGCTCAATACCTCAAGGATTGGATGAAGTTCGATTTCCAATTGAATTATCCCAAATGGGTACTGTATAAGGAATGTAGCTTTTGCCTCAGATTTACAGGCCAATTCGCTTTCCTTTCAATAGATCACACATTCAGATTTGTCAAAGCTATCGGCATGACAGAGAATGGGAGATGGAATAAAGTGTTCTATGGTCTTCTAACAATTCTAGATGGTTTTGGACACATACTAGGCCTTAAATTTTGTCGTACAACCAGCTATGACGAAATAGCAGACTGTGTTGAGGAAGTGGCACGGCAACTCCGAGAAGCTAATATAGTGATAAGTCATATTGCTGTCGATAACCGCTGTAATGTCCTTGGAAAACTGCAAGAACTCTTTGGGCAACATATTAAACCTTTTTTAGATTTATACCACATCAATGAGCGACTTTCAGATTGTGTTCCTAAAGAAACACGCTTTACATTCAGAGTATCTCCTAGCTATCAGAAAAGTATTTCGCCGACCATTTGATTGGGGAAATATACGACAGTCCAGCACCCCTTGCACAGAAGTTCTGCTGGAAAATTTTGAGAAATTTCAACAAGAATGGCAACACAAAATGTATCAAGGAAAACGTGGAGGATTGGCCCCTGTTGCCCTGCCCAGTTTTCCCGCCGCCTGTGCTAAACTATTGGTCTATCTAAAGAAAAACTGCATGAGGTTTGTACAGCGCATTGATTATTTCAACATTATACAATATAAACAATTCGTTTGAAATATAGGAGACGACAAAGAGATGTGTCATGTTTTTTTCTACAGTTTTTACTATTCAGGAAGATGACTTTGAAGTTAGAACAATCTTAGAACGTTTATCCCTTTCGCATGCCTTCTGCTGTACAACTTTTTTTCTTTAAATTTTCATTGCGCTAAACATGAAAAGTAATTTTGATTTACACTATTTCATTTATTTCAGTTTAATCCCACCTGGAGTTGGAACAAACCGCAATGAAAATTTACATGGATATCTCAAGAAGACAGCAATTCGTGCAGGTTCAGAAATTAGCCTTGATCTTGGGCTAATGATACTGACAGTTGAACGCGATCGATGGAATAAAAGGAGGCATAAAGCTTGTACTGGCAGAATCAACACAATTGATGATAAAGATATTATGTTCGACACTCTGTCTGCCCTTTTAACTCCAGTGCCACAAGTACCAAAAGAATATTCTGTCCTTGCTAGACGTTATTGGCTGAATCTATTTCTGTTATCAGAAAAACAGACTGAAAGAAGCTTGAAGCTTTCATAGCTAAATTCTTAATGGGTGCACCAATCAAGGATACCTTATTCAAATCATGTCACTCTGACAGATGCGAAACTTTGTGCGGGACGCGATATGATTTCCTATCACAACTACACGACTACCTTTGGGACAATCAGAATTGGAATAAATACGTTGGAATGCTAAGGCTCATGGAAGGGCTACGACAAATGGATGTCGAAGATTCAAGTCCATGGCCTAGCGAGATTGGACTTGCTCAAGTAATTAGTGATTTCTGGTGTATCCCAGTTCTCATTGTCACCGATATACCTCTTATTCCAGAAATAGTGGTATGGCCCCTCGGCGCACATCATCTGACTCAAGATAACGGCTGTTTCCTTCTCCTTTGGAAATATTTCAGAAACGAGTTCGGATGGCATTGGCTGTCTTTTCCGAGTCCACTTCACGACTTTCTTGTAGATCGCGGCCGACAAACGAAACTTAAAAGAATACGCCCAGGAACAGGAAAGCCTTGCCGTTGTCGCGCTAAAGCTACTAATTGTTCCGAAAGATTTTTTTTACAAGCAGGGTATCGATGCCGTTGTCCTTGCGCAAAATCAGGCGTTGGCTGTGGGTTCTGTGATTGCGAAAATTGTTTCAATGAAAAGGGCACACCATATTATCGGAAGGAAAGACTGAGTGATAGATGTCAGAGTGGTATAGAAATCCCCTATACTAACACAAAATTCTCTATCAGAAAATTAACTGATGCAAAACCCTTAACTTTTATAAAATGGACTTTCTTTGAATACATGTTACTTCTGGACATTCTCCGACGGAAGCAGAGTCTTAATGAGCCATTCACGATTGAACAAATTGCATTGTGTTACAACAGCAGACGCCCTTATCTGTTTGCAGCAGGTATCAAACCAATTCACCGAGAACCAGAAGAAGTGAAATATATTTGTAGCTTGTTGGCGAAACGGATCGATTTAGCAGGAGCAGCTGAGTACCGCAGCCCTGTTTTACAGTTTCTAGTAGGACTGTCGTGTGATTCTTAGTTTGACATTCAGTAGTAACTATAGTGAATTAATTTCGTTTAATAGTATGATGTAGTTCATTATTATTTGTGTATTTGGTTATTCTGTTTTCTGTTTATTATCATAACCTATTGTTCTTTATGTATTTGTTTGTGTGTTTATATAATTTATGTATCCGGTTTGTAAAAGTTAAACAACATAGCGCGAGAATACTATATTTACGGCTTGCGAACACAGTATGAGTATATACTAAACTATATTTGTTTTGTCTAATGGTATCATAGTTCCCTGAAATATCTGGTTATCAATTTTTCTTACTAATGCTATACCTTATGCTGCCTACGTTTACTTGTTTCTGTTTTGATTATACTTTTACTCATAACTTCGTTTTGAATTATTGTACTTTTTCCGTCCCCACACTTCTGTTGGCTCCATTGTAACGTCTTAATATTAAACACTCATTTATTTCTAATATTAATTGCGCATTTAAACGAAAATATTCCGTTAAGTAAATGTGTTTTTCAAATTGAATCAAAACTCACAAAATACTATTTTTATGTATATTTAATTCGGGAAAATGTCATGTCTTAAACTAGGACAATCTTTGCAGCTTCTTTTTGTTTATGGTTATATTCCTAAATAGTAAAATGTGAAAACCTTTTCTAATATACAGTGCTTTGTTAACTTACTCTTTTACGTTATTGCCAATTACTTTCTGCTCTGTATTTACTGTTCTTTTTTGGTTTCCATTTTGATTTGTGAAAGTTCTTTAACTCAACCTTAGAACTTTGTCTATAACATTGTTTGACTACATGTTTATAGTATTTTATTGTTTGATTTAACCGAACAAACACGTAAGAAAATATGTGCTGCTATACAAACATATTTTCTTAAATAAAATAAGAAAAATTTTAAATGATTAAACGTTTGATTACAAAATTAACTTACTGGAAAATTTTTTTGTTACATAAACAAACAATTCTAATAAAAATCATAAATTGCAGAAATAGTAAATAGTTATAACAGAAACAGGTAAAACCGATTATTACTTTTCCTTGTTATATGTGAGTTTAAAACGCTCTCATTTTACAATCTTGCTCTCAATGTTTGTATTAATCCATATGCTACTATAGTTATTCTTTCTTTGTTTTTACTGCTTTAATTGTTTTTTCGTTATACTTTGAATTGTTAAAGCGCCGTAAACCTTTGCTTTAACTGTTTTGTTTATGCTAACCAGTATACTTTTCCATTGTATTACTGTTAATTCACTTTTGTTATATTTTTCTGCTGCCTTTTGATATATAATTCTCCTACAGAAACTG
The DNA here is from genome assembly GCA_030248195.1 of Trissonchulus latispiculum. Classification (NCBI taxonomy): domain Eukaryota; kingdom Metazoa; phylum Nematoda; class Enoplea; order Enoplida; family Ironidae; genus Trissonchulus; species Trissonchulus latispiculum. The sequence continues at coordinate 17,587 of JASAND010022820.1, read as the reverse complement.
TTATCATGTGTGCTGGTACTTCTTCATTTACTAATGCAACTTTATTATGGTTACGTTACATTTTCACTGTTTCCAAATGTAATATCTCTTCTCTCATATAAATGTATTTGTAATTGAATATTCAAAAAATCACATTGAAACTATTTCACTTTCGACATGGTTTGATCATTCGAACACGGTGCTTCCATTGGCCTCGTTTTTTTCTCTTTATTACATTGATATCTCATTTTCTACCAGTAATTATTTTCCTTTACTAATGTTTTACGTTCACATATATTACCTTGTGCTCTCTCTTTTCTCTATAGTTTTCTTTCCATCTTGAATTGCTTAATTTCTTTAGACCTATGGATTGTACTCTATGTTTCTAGTAGTGCATTATTAACATGTCTATGCTACTGTTCGTATCAGTTTATCTATCTTTTTTTGTTTTTACTGTTTTCATTGTTTTGCTTTATACTTTGAATTGCTAAAGCGTCATAAAGCTTTGGTTTAATTGTTTTCTTTATTCTATCAAGTATACTTTTGTTTTGTATTACTGTTAATTCACTTTTGCTATAATATGTGGTACGTTTTCACATTTAAGTGTGCTAAATAAGCTGATATTACGTTTGACGCCACTTGTTCATGTACTAACGCAGGTTTATTAACGTTGAGTTATGTTTTGTCCATTTTCAAATGTACTATCTTTATTAATACTATGTTCTTTCTCGTACTTTTGGTATTCGCAAATTTGCTTACTCTGCAGGTGTTCATTGTTTCCTATGCACACTATAAGAAAATAAAACGTATTTTCTCGTCAATAGTTAAACAATGTGTCTTCGATTTTACTATTACTTCGAGAATTGATGATCAGTATACATATGCTTAATCCAGTTGTATTATTTAGTTTTTCTTTCTTAGAAACTTCAAATCCACAAATAATATTATTGTTGTATTTCATTAATCGGCTTGATGACCATACCTGGAATCCTCAAATTAAATCCACATCTTAATGACTTTATTGTGTGGCCCCCTCCATTAGTGAACCTTGAGAAGTTTATACTAGATACAGCTGACAATTATTTGATTTTTCTATTAGTCTACAATTTGGTAACTACACAACAGGGTGCACAAAAAGTCATTAAGACTTGCATTTAATCTGGCGGCGCCAGCTATCGTCATCATTATCGACTAGAACCTGTTGACAGGAACACTAAACTTCTCCTTAAGAAAAGTTCATCCTAAATTAAAGGGAGATAAAACACAACATTTTGACTTCAGTGAATGTACAATAACAGTGAGAAGCAAATATCGATTTTTACTATTTGTTCTCTATCACTGCCTTTGTAAGATTATGAAATTCGCTTCCAAACATTACAGTCAGCTGAATATTCCAAACCATACGTTTCAATTCGAATTCTAAAGATCAAAAAAACGAAATTTTAACAATCTTTTCCCACTTTCCATATTTGAAATACTATTACTACACGGCTTGAGGCACGTGGACGGGGAAAGAAATTTTCGGAAGGGGGAAGATTCTTTTGCGAAAATGGACCGTAAATGGTATTTTTCGCGTATTTTACATGGAGAAACGCAAAAAATTCTCGAAATCAATTTGTTCGGGGTTGGGGAGGGGGCGGCGTTCCCGTCCTCACGTGTTACGTCCGACAGGATTTTTTTTAATTGTAGACGAAATGACAGCATTCAAACATAACTTGATTGTGTAGCCCCCTCCATCAGTGAACCTTCAGAAGTTTATACAGTTGACAATTATTTGATCTTTCTATTAGACTACAAATTGGATACTGCACAGCAGGGTGCACAAAAAGTCATTAAAACTTGCATTTAATCTGGCGGAGCCAGCTATGGTGATCATTATCGAGCAGAACCTGTTAACAGAAACACTAAACTTCTTCTCAGGAAAACTTCATAATAAATTAGAGGGAGATAAAGGTAAAACGTATGATTGCAGGTCCAAAAAAAGTGATTACTCAATACTCTACCATCCCGTTTACGCATTTTCGTATTTTCATTACTTAGTAAAATGGAAATTCTATAGCAATATCTACACCTTTGCAAATTGATTTCACTTACCAAACATAGTCAATTGATACAACACTTTGGCTTCAGTGAATGTGCAAAAACAGTGAGAAGCAAATACCGATTTATACTATTTGTTGTCTATGACTGCCTTTGTAAGATTTTGAAGTTCCCTACCAGACGTTATAGTCAGCTCAATATTGCAAACCATACCAATCCATTCGATTTGTAAAGGTAAAAAAATCGAAATTTTAAGAATCTTTTTCGCATTTTCCATAATTGAAAAATGATTACTAAACGACTTGATTACTCTCCTGTAAAGTTCGGCTTTTGTAGGTATGTAGAAATAATAAATACAGGAAAAAAGACTCTGGACTTCAGCGACACAACCACTGAAGGGAAGAAACAATCAACAGGGTTATGCCACAACCGCAAGCACACATCAGAGGAGTTAGTGACAGAATTCTTTTCTATACATTTTGTGGAATTACTATACAACACGAACGGTTCTCACTTTAAACTGTCTACATGAGTTGCACGAGTATGTCACGCGGACAGTTACACACTAAGATCTAGAGACTGTGAATTAGCGGAATTTATAGTACAAACATTGTCATTACGTGGAGGATAGTGTGATAATTGACCCTAAGGAGGCAGAATTTTGCATTTTAAAAATCCGATAAAGCCTCCAATTGTCATAGCCTTTTGTTCTAGAACACCTGCAGTCGATGAAGAAGTCTTGTGCCAAGAACATTTTGACGACAGTTTGATCATAGACTGTTTAATTCTGACAAACAATGTCGTTAATATTACAATTACTGAAAACCTGTTATCTGACCTTACACTAAAATCTTAGTGTAACAGTCTGCGTTGCATACTTGTGAGCAGTATTAATATTAAAGCGTCCATTAACTGTCTACGCGCAGTAACTGTGAACAGTGTAACGTAGTAACTGTCCCGGTTGGATACTAAGTCCGATTTCGTTTTGAAAACTTTAGAACAGAAATCAGAGGTGTACTCAAGAACAACCAAAGCTTTAGTAAAGGTGTGTCAAAAGTAAACAATAACTATACTGTTTACATGTTTTTCTCATATGACTATTCTTATAAGTCACACACTACTAGTTGAATAACAGACATATTCACTTCTTACAGGAACAATATTATATTAAAATAGAATGTAGTTTTACTTCTATTCATAGGAACAACTTCCCAAGGGACTTAGACAAACTCACAATACCATAGATGGATTGGATACATCAACAGTGGAACAATTGTTTGCCGATTTGCGCAAAGTTCCTTGTCACTTGGATCTACTTCTGACAGACACGAATGTTGCTACTTTTGTTGCAATTGTTGCAGTAACATTCTCATTGTCTTCCACGCACATTCTAGGATGTCTTCTTATGCTCTGTCTGTTCAGTGTACAAGGTTAATCTATATTTTTACTGTTTAAAATTTTCTAATATTTCTATGATTTCTACGAATTGTTCAATTGTTGATTTTACATTTTCTAAATACTTCTTCAGAACTTAGAGTAAAGTTATTATCCTTCATTTTTCACTAACCAGAATAGAAATCATTTGTTGTTTTAGATGGAATTTTAAGTTACAAAGATCCGGTAACTGGAAACACGCGCCAGGATAATTTATCAACAATGATATTCTTAGTTGGACGTTCTTGCACTGGCAAAACTCCTGCAATGCAGCTTTTTTTCCGTGACGTACTAGTAAAGGCAATGGGGAAGGAATGGTACGACACCAAATGCATGGGAACTGGGACAATTCAAGGATTGCAAAAACATCAACGTCAGGTCGGGACAATTCAGTTAAATTTCTCCAATAATATAATTTCGATTTTCCATAGCTTTTATGATTCTAATATTTCATATTTCAAAGGAAACAGACTATGAACATTTTCTGTTGTATTTGAAATATCTGTTTATTGCACACTACTAAAACTTTACATTATTAGTTTCAGCTTATACAAGAAGAAGTTGATCCGACGATTGCTATTGTCAGCGATGAGTTCCTAAATACTGCGAACACTTTGGGAAAAAGTGGTTCTGGCGGAAATCAAGACGCTTTCTGCTACATCAACCAGTGGTGGTCTGTATTTCAGAGCAGTTCGGCATTTAAGAATAGCGACTACGAAGCACCTGTTGATGCATCTCTACACATATTAGGTGGATTGGCGCATAAAGCACTGCTCAAGTGCTATCATTCAGCTTTAGCAGCAGATGGTCTATGGGAACGGTAAGGACTTAACTGTTAAAAATGGACTTAAACCTGAAAGGGGAAATCTTATTTGTTTTCAATATGTCTTTTTTACAATTATTAACAAACTTCCTTTAGTTTGTTTATCTATAATTTATAATTATAACTTAAATTACACAAATCAACTTAACAGCTAGTAAAGTAACACAATTTAACAAGAAGTACTAAATGTTCTATATTTCAGATTGCTCATTTTTCCAGCTTTGACAAAATACTATAAGACTGAAACTTCTAAGAGAGCATGCCAACGACTGTTTTCATCGTTCGGAAAAACCAGTTTACAGAAAGCGTTCATGAAAATATGGCGTACTCAACGGATACGGTACGCTGTATACTTTTCCATAAAAAAGTTTACCTCCTTCCTGCGCTAGGAACAGTTTGAAGATTATTAGAATTTAAATGTTGTGAAAAATGAACTATTTGAACAAGGAATTATTAAATTTATGATTAAGTAATTAAAGTACAGAAGAATGTAACATTTAACTTAATGAAAGTATGTAAACAGATTTCAATGAACACATTCTAAATTATTTAATTCACTTCTCATATATACATATATATAAACATATATATATATGCTTATTTATTGTACAAATTTTAGAAGAGACAGAATTCAATATACATTCACAGAGGAATCTCTTCAATTCTTAGCAGAGTACTGGGACAAATGCGTCGATTCAGTTAATCACGATTTGGATAAAGGAAACTACTTCATGCATAATCCAAAGATCCGGCAAATAACCATGAGAATTGCAGTCGGCTATCATATTCTACTCAATTTTGTAACAATCTTGGAAAAAAGGAGATACTGCGCCACCTTTGTCTTTTGCAATAACGTTGACAGATGTAAAGAATGCTCTATCTATTGTATTGAAATCAGAAATCTGGAAAAGACAGATAAGATATGTAAGTAATGAAAGAGAAAGAAAAGTAGAAATAGTCAATTTCTGCATTTCTTCTACAAACAATTGACTGAAAGTTAATTAACAACAGTAATTAGAAATTGTAGAACGTTCGCAATGAAGACAAAATCTATTAATGGAATTTCAATATCTTTTAATAATAATATAATTACCGACGCAACTAATCAAATCTTTTATTTGCAGATTTACGATGTTCTTGTGAATCCTCCAAGAATCATAATATTGCCTTTCTATAAAACTCAAGAATCAATGATTCAATACGTACATGAAACGGCAATCAAATTTCCTGGAGCGATTATAGTTGGTCACAGAATCCGTTCTTCTGTAACACCTAGACTTAGAGAAATCATTGGAAAAAAGGTAACCAAGAAGAAAACGGGACACCAGAATTGCAGCAAAATTATGCATTGTTGTTTTCTATAAGCTATGATCACGTTTTACTAATTATTAGTAGTAATTGTCTATTTGTAAGAATTTTACTACTTCAGCGAAATCTGAGATACCCTTTCGAACTGATTTGCAAAAATCCTATAAAGAAGATTCGCAGCAGACTGGTTTTTCTCTCAGGAAAGATTTATTATTAATTATATGTCTTGCTTTTCAGATAAACGATATCCTAAAGTTAGCACCTTTTCTCGATGTCTACACTGGAACATGCGGAGGTCTTCACTTTCATAAAAAAGAGGAAAAAGATGTCACTGAAGAAATTCTACGTCATTTATTCATTTCTCGAGATCAATACGAAAAAATGAGAGCAGTTAAAGGTCCAGTCCTCACAACACTTGAAGAATTAACAAAAGTGGATATTAGTTCTCTCGAATCCTTAACTATTCCTAAACTTACTGCTTCCGAAATGAGCTCCCCCTATATGCTACTAATTTTCAAATCTTTAAAGTTAAAGATTGATTACTACGACAGTTTTGGTAAGACTGACTTGGAAATTATCAAGGACATCCCACCGAATGGACAGCTGTCAATACTTGAATACATTGAAGAAGAAACTCCCCCGGTACTGGGCACTGATCAGCAAACAGCGAATACACAATCTCCGGTTGCGAGGAATGGAGCTATTGTCTCAATGTTGCCTAATTCATGTTTGCCTGGACCATCATCGAGTATAGGGGCAATGATACAGCCCTCTCTTGTTGACAATGTTAATTCTTCCGTGCAGGTGGAGACAAATTCAGATCAATTGAGTGAAAGGAATTCGCTAAACGATAGAAGACAAAGCTCATCAATTCTATGTGTCCAACCGACCTCTTTCCAACCGCGTAGCTATACCAGAACAGCTTTGGAACGCCGACAAACGAGAAAAAGAGGACGTGAACAGGATGAAACTGAAAAAAACAGTGAAGACGACGAATCATACCAGTCTGAATCTTCAGTTGAAGAGTCGGAAGAAGAAGACGAGGACACGTCGATTGATGAAGACGAACTGGAAGCTCTTAGAGAAGGTTCTGAAACGCAACGTTTTGCTGCTGTAGCCGGTGAAGACAATCAAATGGTGCTAGCTGCTCCTCTTGTTCAAACACCATCTATTCCTAGAAAAGATAAGATTACAACCGCGACAAGCTGTACCGAGCAAACACCAGGAGAAGAAAGAGAAAACAGTGTTGATTTGATATCGTTATCACAACACAGTGGGATATCTGCTCCCACTCCAATGTCTGAAGATTCCTCTGTTCATACTCCTCCTGACAAGCGTCAAAGAAATAACGCTTTTGTGGACACTTTACCTAACCAGGATATTAATTTACAAACTGTTATGGATAGTTCTCCCTTAATGGTGAGACAGAACCTTTTCCCGCCCACTCCAGGCTGGCAACGTAAACACCCCGAAAAAAAGGGAAAATCTACCGGCGAAACGTCTATTTGTGTCCGCACACGAGAACAAGCAGCCGCTGTCAATCCTTCAACGATTCCAATCTTCGCAGGAAATGAAGCTGTATCACTCGACACAGCAACGACATCCAGAAGAAGAACAGAGAATAATCTACAAAATCAAGGAGTAGAACAGCGAATGAATACACGTAGCCGGAAACAAAACTAGGATTAACTCTATTTTGTCTAAAGAAATAGGTTTTTGTTTGAGTATCTAAATATTTTGTTTTTTGCAGTTTGTTTTATTTACAATCAGGTAGTAAATTAGAAATATTCAATTTCAGTTTCGAAGCAAAATAAGAAAGTCATTTCATAATGATAACTAATACAGAAAAATGGGAAATAGGCAAATGTATTTTCAAAACGAGTACAAAGCAAGGTAAACTCCAATAAATCATGCATACATTGTGTCTGTCAATTGTTCTTCTAGTGCTCTCACAGGTACATCATAGTGAGTAAATTTGCATTAAAAATCTTTGTTAGATATCTATAACGTTTACTTTCAATTACAATTACCTTTGTTACTCATAAATTGACTATAACAATTAACAGATTCTTTATTAAAATTGAAATGAAAATTGAAAAATTGATTCCTCGGGGTGGGGATTTTCTTAACCAGTTTTTAAATTTTACTGATACGGAATTTGATATAAAGTAGCAAAAAAAAGATATTTTGATATTGAACTTATTTTTATTACACTTCTTTGATTTGAATGTATATATGGTTGGAGATTCCTTCATATTTGCAGCTTCCCTGTTGATTTCGTGTGCTCGGGTATTGTTTAGCATTTATTTGAAGAAAAATACCTGTGACTTTTTAACATTAGAGAATTTGTTTAGAAAACAAATTTTAATTGAATTTTCACATACTTGAATTTTGGTTGTTTAAAGATTTGACTATTTTTTGTGAGATTTAAAATTAGGATTTGGAAAGCTCTAAGTTAAATTGTTTGTTACCATGGTTTTTGTAAATTTGTTTGTGTATTTCTAAGTATTTGTAAATTTTATTATACAAACGTAGTAAAAGTAGCGTAGAAACAGGCTGTGTTACTCTGTCTAATGGTGTAGGAACTACTCTTTGATAGTACGATTGTTTCTCTTAGTCTAGGCAAAGCCAAAACGATATTTGCGTACAGAAATAGGCAAAGCATTTGTAATTTGTCAATAGGAAGAATATTCTGTTTAAGTTTATTCATAGTTGTCTTTTGACTGTTCACTGTAAACTTTTTTCTCAATAACAATTTTTAAACTAGAAATTTATGTACGTTTCTGTTATGTCTCTTGTTTATTCTGAAAAGCATACTTTTCCATTTTAATGGTGTTCCCTATTGTGTTTTTTCTGTTGTTTGTTACTATTGGAGTCTGTTGGAAAAGTGTTTACGTCTTCTGCCAGGTTCTGCCATTAGTAATGCAGGCTTATGGGTGTTCGTAATCAATATCGTGTCACTATTTTGCAGCCAAACTTGTTTCTTAAGTATGAGTGCTTCTGTGTCACCGATCACGTGAAAAGCAGTATTAAAAACTTATATACCTATATAGATGGACATGTGGTGAATAGTCTCTCTCTACAGCTAAAGTTAATTTGCATATTTGAAATAGAAATACTACAAATTTGATATTTACAACTAGCAAAGGAATTAAGGGGTTTTTTCATAAATATTTTTTGAAAAGAAAAATCAAGAAAGAAGTAGCTACTGTAAATTTAGCAATATTGTAGGTGTATGTACACTTCAATATTTCGCAAGTTGTTTACTTTTAATAAGCAGTCATGATATAGTAAAGAAGAAATGTTTTTGTTTAAATTTTACGTATTTTTGATTCATCTTTTTTAAATTTAAATTAGAATAAATTATTGAAGGTGTATCTATTGTTCAATGTGATACAACTGTTGTTTGAGAGCTAATTTCTTGGCATTTTTTCCAATTTTTAAAAATATTTTCAAAATATTGCCAAAATTTATTCAAAATTTTGCATTTCTAGATTACTTTAGAGTCTATTTTAAGGAGGAGGGAGTGGGATGTATACTGTATTTGTGGTTACTTTTTCAATAATATCTGATTTATGCTTTTCTTCAACGATCCCAAATCTTCGCAGGAGATGAAGCTGTATCACTCGACACAGGAACGACATCTAGAAGAACAGAGAACAATGTACAAAATCAAGGGGTAGAACAGTGAATGAATACACCTACCCGGAGTTTCTAAATGTTTTTGTTTCTTTTTTGCATTTTGTTTTATTTACAATGAAGTAGTAAATTAGAAATATTCAGTTGCACTTTCCAACGAAAATAAGAAAGTTATTTCATAATGGAAACTAATACAGAAAAAAGGAAACTAGGGAAACGTATTTTGAATACGAGTACAAAGCAAGGTGACCTCAAGTAAATCATGTACATATTGTGTCTGTCAATTATTCTTTTTCTATTGCTCCAGCAAGTACTTGTCCCTGCTTTTGTCTCCCTGAATGTCACAACCATCAATAAAACCAGATTTGTACACAGAATCAAAATTTTGCAAAGCATAAAATTTTCAATTTTTCTCTCATAATATAAACCAACACAGACGTATACATATACATATACATAAATATGATACTAGCCATAACTTTGTTTTCCTCTATCTCTCTCTCTCTGTATGATCACGTGAAAATCATGTTCTTATTCTCCTTCTTAATTGATCTGTCATTAAGAATGAAGATATATATATATATATATATACAAACTTATTGCATAATTTACAGCTACAGCGTAGCCTAATTTGCATATTCACAATAGAAATATTAGAAATTGAATGTTTTCAACTATGAAAAGGATAAGGGGTTTTCTCAATAGTATATTTTCGACACCAATAATCAACAACTGTTTTCTTTTCTAGCTAATGTCTGTGTTTTACTTATTTAAATTTACTATTATGTTTTTAAATCTAGCAAACTGAAACGGCTATTTGTTCTGACTAAGATCGTCGAAAATTTTGGACCGTCGAGTGAAACTGAAATAATTTCAGTTAGCTGGGGCCAATTTCATAAAAATGTTCTCGAGTCTAGTAGCTAATCTACGCTGGAAGTTTTCGAGATGTGCAGTTTTAAATTTCTGGCAAAACATATTGACCTACATCAACATCAACCTGACAAACTGACGGTATCTAGGGCAAGAAAGTTGAAATCAGAAACAGGACACAGTATGCGGGGACAGGCACAGTTATTCATCTATTGCAGAGGATACAGCACTTATACATTCTTGTAGCAGACAGAACCTGACAAACTGACGGTATCTAGGGCAAGAAAGTTGAAATCAAAAACAGGACACAGTATGCGGGGACAGGCATAGTTATTCATCTATTGCAGAGAATACAGCAGTTATACATTCTTGTAGCAGACAGAACCTGACAAACTGACGGTATCTAGGGCAAGAAAGTTGAAATCAGAAACAGGACACAGTATGCGGGGACAGGCACAGTTATTCATCTATTGCAGAGAATACAGCAGTTATACATTCTTGTAGCAGACAAGAATACAGCAGTTATACATTCTTGTAGCAGACAGAACCTGACAAACTGACGGTATCTAGGGCAAGAAAGTTGAAATCAGAAACAGGACACAGTATGCGGGGACAGGCACAGTCATTCATCTATTGCAGAGAATACAGCAGTTATACATTCCTACAGTAGACAGAACCTGACAAACTGACGGTATCTAGGGCAAGAAAGTTGAAATCAGAAACAGGACACAGTATGCGGGGACAGGCACAGTTATTCATCTATTGCAGAGAATACAGCAGTTATACATTCTTGTAGCAGACAGAACCTGACAAACTGACGGTATCTAGGGCAAGAAAGTTGAAAACAGAAACAGGACACAGTATACGGGGACAGGCACAGTCATTCATCTATTGCAGAGAATACAGCAGTTATACATTCCTACAGCAGACAATACTACAGTTATAGTCATTCATCTATTGCAGAGAATACAGCAGTTATACATTCCTACAGCAGACAGAACCTGACAAACTGACGGTATCTAGGGCAAGAAAGTTGAAATCAGAAACAGGACACAGAATGCGGGGACAGGCACAGTTATTCATCTATTGCAGAGAATTAAACGAGAAACGTCTACTCCTATGTTCCCCTACATTGGTTGACGCATCAATTGCGAGCCCTTTTTCTTTGCACTCAAATAAGAAAGTAGCTGAAGGAACCTATTCAGTTCTTAGCATTTGTATTATGATTGATTACAAGGGATTAGCATTTATATATGTAAACAAATGTCTAAACAATGAAGTTTTAAACACGATTTCTAACATTTTGGCTCCACGTTTCCTATGTGTTATATATACATAAATTGATATACAAGGCTTGACTGAAGCTGCATTTTCTATGGGAACAGGTGTACAAATTTTGATCGCATAAACGATGCCCCTCATCAAATATTCTTTTTACTTTTGTATATTTTTTATTATGACTTTAAAAATTTTGACACGAATTACAGTTAATCTATTCCGAACACATCTTAGTATATTGCATTATTCTAGTCTTAACGCTCTCCAAAAGTTAATTTTAATTTGTTTTTAAACCACTTAATGAAATGAAATAGTGAAATGTTACTGATAGAAGCACTTTAGCAGCCTGATTAGATAAGAAGCATCAATGAATACAAGTGTGTTATCAACTGCCGGCGAATCCCTTTTATTAGTTGGGTTGGTATGACTTAACACTGACTGACTGAGCATTTAACATTTCGCAGTGATTTTCCAAGAACCAGTCAAATACAAAATTTGAGGTTTCATGAGTTTTAATTTCCTCTAACTTATATATTAATTGTACGTATTAATTTGGACGCTCCCCGTTGAACAGACACCCAAAGAAACAATTTTTAATTTTCATTTACACTGATTATTAGTTTTAAAATTTAGATTTTAGCTTTTCATTTTAAGACTCAGCTTTGCAACATTACAATTTGTTTTCCTTGTACATTTGCTGCCCCTTTAGGTGAATCTTGAACTGTAATGTATGTATAAGATAGAGTTGAGCAAAATAACATATTCGATCTTTTAGCAAGAGTACATAATAGAATAATAGCATGAAACTCTTACACTACTATATTCTGAACATGCTTGACATACTCGGTTCGTTATCGGGGGCTACAATAATCTACTTGGACTTTGTCCAATTGGCCTACTTTTTGGCACAGATATAGAGCATGAATATGGGCAAAACATATAGGATACTGAGATCCTAGCCACCTCCCAGTCGTGTGCAACCGTCGCTTTTATGCGGCCGACCCCTCTTTTCACAACAAGCAACATAATTGATTAAAAATTTCTGCTGACTGCTAGGCGCTGAGTTCAAGGTTGCTATCTGGCATCATGATTTAGCAAATGTGTCCCCATCTGCAGAAAAAGACTTGACGGCTTAATATCTGCAAAAATTAAATAAATGTTCGGCTAACGAAACGAAAATATTAAATCTGGTGAAAGCTATGTATGTATATTGCTGTAATTTTTTTATCGAGGTGCTCAGCATTGTTCAGGCACTCATTGAGGCCTATGGAATGCTGCCCTCTGCGGTCCGTTCAACAAGGACAAGAGACGGAGGGGCAAGGGTCAAGGATAGAAAACTTGACTTCCAAGCAGTTCTGACGTACGGTTATTTCAGTCGCCCCCAGGGCAACCTTTGTTGTACCTGCCAACAGAGGTCGCCCCCAGCAGATCAACAGCGACTAGGATGGCTGAAATCTATTATCCCACTCGGTAGGGCAAAAGGGGAAAAAGAATTGGCTGCAGAAAGGAGTCGGCGGGTAGGCCGAGTACTCAGACAGGAAAGTTGGAAAGTCAGATGAGGAGTATCTAGAAGTAATGGTAAAATTAAGTTAACCTGAAACCTGACCCTGTTACTGGAAATTTTCTGAGTGACTGAGCAACAGAAACAGACACGGAAGGATCTTGTACAGCCATAGAAGCCGCAAACCATCACTAATCGAGCTGAAATTTTTGTAGGCGTAGTTTTGACCTCGCTGAGTTCAAATATTTCTAAAATTTTCAATTTCTAAAAAATTGTTTTTTTATTTGGGGTATCATTTGGGATTTTGGGGTACCATTTCACAAAAATAGCGATTTTGGCAAATTTTGGACGATTCAAGTTGGTATAAAAATTTTTCAGTCGTCGGAATTTGCTACCATTCGGCACAAACCTACCTCAATATAGGGCCCTGTCCATGTTACAGCCTTATAGCTTGCACTAAAGTTAAGAATTTAGCCAAAAATTCTTGTAAGCTTTTGGCAGAACTTCAAATTTGATGATCAATTCCCTAAGATGCTGATACGCTACAATCGTCTAGTATTTTCTGTATGTAGATGGGGACACATTTGTCAAATCATGAAGCCAAATGGCAACTTTGAACTTAGCATCTAAACTATGTTGCTAGTTGTGAAAAGGGCGGCCACATAAAAGTGACGTTGCAGTGGAGGGGGGCTAAGATCACCCGATATTTTTTGCCCACACCCATGCTTGTGCCAAAAAGTAGGCCTCTCGGCCAAAGTCGGGGCAAACCTTTAGTAGCCCCCTTAACTCGGGCGGGGCCCCCTCCCCCGAAAGTCTCGGAAGGGGGGGAGGGTCCCACCCATACCTGAACGAGAAATCGAATTTCACTGACCCTTGTGGAAGCAAATTTCGGTACCCCTTGTGGCAGCAAGTTTTCATATGAGTACTTTTGAAAGCGAGTTTTAAGCGATTTTTGCGGTTTTTAAAATTTTTAGCAAAAACAACGTTTTTCGGACGTTTTTAGCGAAAAATGGAGATTTCAAGTGAAAATTCCGGCGAAGCCGGAAAATTTTGGAAATTTTGGTTGTGAAACCAATTTTTTGGGCAATTTTCTTACCCCTTGTTGCCAATTTTCTTACCCCTTGTGGGAGCAATTTCGTGACCCGTTGTGAGCGACTTCGACGGGGGGTGGGGAAATTAAACCCCCTTTCCCCCTTGTCCACCTGTGGTCCCACCTAACAATAATTACACGTTTGCATACAAGCATGTCTTAATTCGTTAATTAGCTTAGGCTTTCGGTAAGCATTTTATTAGTAATTTTTAATTAATTAATTATAACACTAATTAATGGTTAAGGTTAATTTAGTGTATTTAGAGAACTAATTCGACAACTTTGTTGCATGTTTCTTCTCTTTCCTGGGATATAAATATTGTTGTAGACTATGCATTCTTTAGAATTTTTGTTTCTTGCATCAATTTTTATAGCACCGGAGCAACAAAAAATGCTACAAAAGTTGTCGAATTAGTTTTTAATTGCATTAAACTAATTAAAGTTATAATTAATGAACAAATAACTAATAAGCTACCTACCGTAAGCCGGAGACTAACTGACGAATCAGCGAGCAAACACATTTGCGTGAAAGCGTGTTATTAATTAGTATTAGTAGGAATGGGTACGGGTAGTCGGGTACCAACGGGTACCCGATATCCAGTTAAAACCGAAAAAACCGGATTAAGCTGGATTGGGGACTTTAAAACTGGAGTTTATCCCCCCAAACACTCAAAAATTTAATTGACGAATCCAGCTAAAATTTGTATGTGTTCAACCACCCAGAGCTCAAATATTGCAAAGTTTTTTATTGAGCGAAATTCTATGTTTTTCTACGTTTATCCTAAGGGAACCGTAACATTTTTGACCCCCAGTTTAAGCTCCCACTTTAAACTTACAAATTTGCTCATATTACAGAACTAACAAAGCTCAGAATAAAAACATATGTATTTACCTATATCAACTTTTCAGCAACATCTGTGACAAAAGGCATCTGGTTAGTGCTGTTTCAGTAGGTCATTTTAGTTTCAGTTTCAGTCGGCACCATGAAATCATTTCAGTTTCAGTCGGCACCATGAAATCATTTCCGTTTCAATTTCGGTTTGAGTCGTTGACCTAAAATTGTTTCAATTTTTGACTAAGGGCAGTTTCGCGCGCGAGTTAAAAGAGTAGAGTTAAAATGAAATGTTTAACTTTTTTAACCCTGTGCGCGAAAAGGCCCTGAGGAAACTGAAACATAGTCGGAAAACTAGTTTCAGTTTCATTGTCAGTGACTGAAAAATCACTGCATCTGATGACTGAAAAATCACTACATTCCCCCTGGGTATCGAAAAACTCGAATTTCGAGAAATCGAAAACATTGTATGATATCTGACCTCAGCGTGGTGGAAAGTGGTGGACAACATACTGATACCAACCTTTATGTTTATCGATTGTGCATAGTTAATTTATATTGCTTTTAGATAGATCAAGTGTTATTATTTTTGAGTTAGGAGGGGGTCAATTGTAAAAGATCCACGGGTTTTTGCAGAACAAGTTAAAGCTGATAGATAAAAAGGGGATTTAGACTTTCATAAACCTGTCCAGTTCCCAATTTTATGAAAACTTTTTCGAGGAACTATAAACTGTTGCAAATCGGAACTACAGGAACTTGTTTGTTTTCGACGTATTGGCTGCTATAAATAATTTGGAAACTTAGTCAAGAACTATCGGGAGACTAGATTAGTACACTGATTAGTACACTGATTTCAACCTTTCTGGGTTGCTGATATTTAACAATCGAACAGATGAAGCAATCGATACATTGCCCTGGTATGAACCCTTCTAAGGGATAGAAAATTCGATCAACTGAGAGTTGTGTTTTGGCATTAAGTTTAATTGTATCCTGGATACTAAACAGCTCCAAATCTCTAATGGTTTTAATCAGAGATGGACGCGGGACGAAATTTTTCGTCCCGTCCCGTCCCGTCCCGTCCCGCACTCAATTTGTTTGTCCCGCCCGCAGGATCCCGCAGTCCCGCAAAAGTGATAATGCCCGTCCCGCAAAATCCCGCATAGTTTCTTAATTCCCTCATTAGCTAAAATTAATGGTAATAAATACTAATTTAATATGGAAATTTAAAATAAGTTTGTTATGTAAACTTTAAGCTATTTATTTTTTCTTGCGAAGAAGCAAAGTCAGTACTTAATTTATTATTCAAATACGCTACCATAGGTTAACGCGGGGGGGTCTGGCGGGGTCCAAGCCCCCCCCCCAACCCGGACAAGGTACAAGCCCTATCGCCGTCGGGGACAAGTGGTAAGGAAAAAATGGCCAAGGGGTATCAAAAACAGCCGGAAAAAATTAGTTTTTACAGTAAAATTTCAAAAACTTTCCGGCTTCGCCGGAATTTTTTAGCTAAAATGTTTAATTTTTCGGGAAAATTGGGCAAAAGTTTGATATTTTTTCCAAAAATTGAAGATTTTTTGCAAATTTTGATTAAAAATTGCTAATTTTAGTAAAATTAGCGTTAATTTTTCGAAAAATTTTACGAATTTTTTCTTGAGGTACAAGCCCTCCTGAAAATTTTGGTTCAAGGTACAAGCCCCCTGGAAATTTTTTGGGGACAAGCCCCCCCAGGACCCGACCCTATGTTAATGTATGTACGCTACTGTGTGTAAAAATGTGAAATGCTTATATCATCTGCAAGCAAACAATATCAATTGTTGATTTCAAAATATTGGCCAAATTCGGCAATTAAAATCAAATTTAGCGGAATCAGAAAATTACTGCCATACAAAAGCCATGGAACCGGGTCACCGCGTCAATTTGGGCCACTTTTCGGATCGGGTCACTGGGTCAAGAACTTGGATCCACCCTTGATCCGGTTTTCTTAATTTCCCACAGATTATTTACCAGAAATGTTTGGTTTAAAACTAAAACTTTTAGGTCTAATTTCAATATGATGCTGATACATGATTTGCATGTTTTAAAATTTACTTGCGCTTCATAATTTTCGCAACTTGAGGTTCGTTCAATATGGTCTTCAGCAGAACAGTGTTTGTTCTCATCGGTTCCATGATTATATATTGCATTGCATAGATCTGTTAGAACTAGCTGGTTTAAATTAGGCAATGCAGATAAAG
Organism: Trissonchulus latispiculum; assembly: GCA_030248195.1. Classification (NCBI taxonomy): domain Eukaryota; kingdom Metazoa; phylum Nematoda; class Enoplea; order Enoplida; family Ironidae; genus Trissonchulus; species Trissonchulus latispiculum. The sequence continues at coordinate 562 of JASAND010022820.1, read as the reverse complement.
CTAAGTTTCAAAAATCTCTAGCTTTGTCCCGTCTTTAAGTTAAAAATCAAACCCTTGACTGGTTATACATAATCAACACTTTATACAACTTCGAAATAATTTACATTACCTGCGTATATTCAAAATTAAACAATAAACTTTCAGTCAGAAAAGATACGCAAACCATCACAGCAAATGAAACTTGTATTACCTTAAAATTAAATTTTATAGAATAATTTGAAGTGTGACTGTAATGTTTTGAAAACTGTTATCTAGATTTCTTAAACATTCCCTAATTTTGAAGTAAATATAAGAAATTTTTGTCCCGCGGGTCCCGCGGGACGAAGGTTGTCGTCCCATCCCGTCCCGTTCCGCGGGATCCCGCGGTATCCGGCGAACTCCCGCGGCCCGCGTCCATCTCTGGTTTTAATATGTAAACTTGTCAAAGTAAATCCTGCTGGCGCAATCTTGTCATTAGAAAACTCTATATTCGTGACTGACAACTTTGCTTTCATTAAGGCCTTTTTCGCGAAAATTCAGCGGAACTGAAAATAGTTAGATTGGACTCGTACTTTAACTCTCC
>JASAND010022818.1:0-53772 GCA_030248195.1 Trissonchulus latispiculum | reverse complement strand
CAAAACTTTGACTCTGGTTTACTATTAATCTTCCGCTTTTTATGTTATTGCCTTATCCTATAATTGTGTAGCTATCATCATTGTGACATTACATCTGTCCGTTTATTGGCTAATATTTATTTTATTATATAATTCTATTTTATAATGCTTTTGATCATATTAAATTTTGCCACGGATTACTCCGATAGAAAGAGTTGCTTCTCTTATGTTTCATAAAATTAGAACTCCTAAAATAATCAAAAGCTTTAATCAAATGAACGGTCAAATAAAGTCTGGAGTGAAACTATCCACCTTAGAAATTTTGTCAGAATTCAGAATTCAGTTCAAATATTTCTCGCACCTGTTTTGTTCAATTTGCACATCAAATCTGGCTACAATATGAGCCAAATTGTGAGCGTTGTCATGATAGAACGACTTGAGATACGTTTTGTGCCAGATCAAAATTGTAGTGTTTCCATGTTGCAAGTGGCATAAAACTACATAAAACTACAACGTGCAGAGAGTACTCCTTCATATTTGGCACGATTTTACAAACCTATGGGATGAATGTTCCCACCAAATTTAGCTTTATTTTGTACGCTTTTTCAAGTTTAATCTTGTCATTGCTCTCCAGCCGTTAGGATCGTACCCCAAAACTAATGCCATGTGTATGTTGCCCAGTATATTGTCTCTTTTGCTATACAGCGTAGATGTGTTCATCAAATCCAGCACGTATTGGCAGTAGCGGAAGACGCAACTCTCTCTCTCTCTCCTCCAAATTCCTTTTTATGAAGCCTATCCTTATTTTTCCTTAAAGTTCCAGAAATTTCTTTTAAAACTTCCCAAAACCCTTTTAATATAATAATAAAATATATAAAATATCATGAAAATTTCTAAGTTATTTATTTTTGTAATAACCGTAAAGATAATACTGCATAGAAATCATTTTATTGTTGGCTTGCCGGAAATCGAACATAGAAATTAACTTATATCAGTCCTTATTTCGCAATCTCGTCTCCCACTCGTAATCATGGGCCGTAAATCACCTTCCAGTTGGAAAGTTTTGTTCTAAAAGCTTGCGGTTATCCGCAAAAAATTGGGGACCGGCTTTCACGTTTTCGTTGGGTTTATCGAGTTTCACCCGTACTTCTTGGGAGTCCTTTTCTACTGTTAAAACCTACTTCACTAACTGTAATCCGCCCTAAATTACTTTACTTGTGTTTCGTGAATGATCAATGTAACAGTCTTAAACAGCAACCATCCGATAATATATAAGTTAGCTTTACATGCATATTTGATCAGTTTTGTTTATTCTTCTGTATGTGTGCGGCCGGTAGTCCAATTTATGGTTATTTATTGCCCTACATATATTTGCCTATATTAAATCCAACGTAAGTTCTGTAGTAAAACGCCATGACTTATTTCTTCTTTTATTAGGGAAGGTTTAGAAAGGGATTCTTCTTTCTTTGTGAGTTGCGCCCTAGGTTAGGCTAGAAGAACCTGCATCGTTTCGCCATCTAAGTACCGGTTTGGTACCGGACAGTAAACCGGTAGTTAACATTTGGCGACCGTGACAGGACCACTGTCCGGCTTGCTAAATTGAAAGAGTTTCAAATTTCGTGAATTTTCAAAAACAATTTTTGAACTTAATTTTGCGAGTTATTGAAAAAGGTGTGTATTTTTAGAATCGCAAAAATTAGGAGAATCTTTTAAAACCCTTTTTGTTTAAGTTTGAAGACTTTTGGGGTTCTACTGTTGTGTAGGGTGCAACTCTGAAAAATGGCAAATTTGGAAAGTTGGGAAAGTCCGTTGGGGGACTTGTCTTACCCCCACCCCCACCCCCCCCCCCCCAGAAGTTCTGAGTTGGGGGACGGCTTGGAAACTGATACTGCGTTATTGGGGCAGCCCAATAACCTATTTTGCAGTAAAGTTTAGGTAGGTTTAAGGTAGGATCCCAACCTTCCACCCCCCGCCTTTAAGACGGGAGAAAATTTTTAAATTTTTGTTGTTAGAAAAATGTTTCCGTGGGTTTTTCCACAACCTTTGTGCCGAACTTTCTCGATACTGAGAAACATTGACACAGAGGAAAGCAACAGAAGCTGACCTTGGAGCATTATTTGTAAAATTTTGCAAAAACCTGCCAAATTTTGGTACCCCCCAAGGGCTAATTTTGTCAAATGTTTGCAAATTCTTGCCTAAATAAAAATTGTGGATACTCCCCAAGCGTTGTATGATTTTTGGGGACCCATTAATTGCTTGAATTTTGCACTTTAAGCACTTTTTTGGCAAAATGCATTTGACCCCATAACCCACCCAAGGTAAAAATTGTGTCAAATTTTGACAAAATTTTTTTGGCTGAATAATTTTTCTGGGAAAACCCCCAAGTGTTGTATAATTTTTTGGGAACCCATAATCGCTAAAATTTTTCAAGTTTCCTAAATTTTAAGATAAAATTTCGGAAACTCCCCAATCGACCCAAAAAATCGATTTTTGAACAATTTTTTAGACCGAATTGCTTCAAATAACGACCATCCGAAGCGCAAAACGTCGTTCTAGGAGGATTTTCGACTGATATCCGCGTCAAAAGCGTGATTTTGACTTAATTTTGAAATTTCCACCATACATTAACATAGGGTCGGGTCCTGGGGCTTGTCCCCGGAAAACTTCGGGCTTGTACCTTGACAAACATTTTCTAGGGGGCATGTACTCCAAGACAAAATTTTTAAAATTTTTCTAAAAACTTATCGCTAATTGTATTAAAATTACCAATGTTTTGTCAAACTTTGCAAAGAAACTTCAATTTTCGTAAAAAATTTCAAAATTTTGCGCGATTTTCCTGAAAAGTTAAACATTTTAGCTAAAAAATTCCGGCGAAGCCGGAAACTTTTTGAAATTTTACCCCAAAAGCTAAAGCCGTGGTTACACTTGACAATCTTGCGACAATGCGTTGTCACTACTGTCGTTAATACGCACAGTTGTCAGTGGTGACAACTGTGGTTACACATGACAACTATTGCCAGCAACCTGTCCGTTGAGTTTTGACAACGCTGTGCCAATTTTTGGCGGTTTCTTGCTTATTTTCTTTAAATTTTAGATCTAGTAAATAAAATAGTTTATCGCCCTACTAGTTTATAGTTTACATATTTTATAGTTTATTCAGTTTTGTTTATAGCATTTTAAACAATTTGAAGCAAAACTTTATTCGAAAATTATATAATTAGTTATTTCCACGTTTCTACGCTTCTTATTAAACCAGTTTTGAAGTTGCGCAATTTTCGTTTTTAGGTGAACTTCATATTAATTTTTATTATTCTCGTTTCCTGTTGTTCATAGTTATGCGGTGGGCAGCAAAAAACGAAAAGTCGCCGCGTGCCTTCTTACCGTTTACCTTAACCGCGCCAAAAAAGAGCAAGCGCGATGTTTGGGTTCTAAATTGGAAGTCTGAAGAAAAAGAACTGATCAAGGATGTGGCGAAAACTTGCTGAGAGAACTCGCCTTGGAGGATCCATCCTCCTATGGAAGATGGATGCGGATGGATGTTGCGATGTTAATGTTGTTTACTGCATTGGTTGATATGATACGCCCATTTGTTGAACGCCAAGATACGTTCATGAGGAGTGCTATTTCTGCGGACATCAGATTAGCCGTCACTCTACGATACTTAGCTACAGGTAAATACAGTAGTTTCAAACCTCATTTTAATAAATGCAAACCATAAACAGACAACAAGGTAAGCATTGTATCAATTTCTAACCGAATGAACTGAGTTACAGTGGGCTTGGCAACATGGTAGAATAGACTTACCCTGTAGAGCAAACCATCGCTGTCTGTTGAGACGGTTCAGATGCAGGGCGTGTGGGCATGAACGCCGAAAGCTAGGTAGCTGAGATGGTCCTGGTTGCATCCAAATATCAGGAGTATAGGAATATGGTTGAGCCAGGATCCCCCCAGCCTGAGCTTTCATAACCAATCGATGAAATTCAGCTTTGACGAAGTTTTTAGCTGAAGGAGCCAGTTGGCGGAGTTCCGACGCAGCCGTTTTGCCCCACAAATCATCGGCGTCCTCTTTTTCTTCCAGTTCTGACATAAGTTTCGAAAGGATATCATCGAAAGCAGGGGCTTTCCCCATTTTACGTCGCTTTGCTTGAGTACGCGAAACAGTGGTTACAGGTGTCTGATTCGACCTCGCGCTGACTGGGGTGGAACGATAACTATGTTGTTCCAATTTTTCGCTGTCGCTGTCGTCACTTTCCTCATTTTCCTCTTCCAAAAATGGGGTAGCTCCTCCAGTCTGTTCACAGGTTTTATCCTTGCGTTAAGTCCATAGTAGAAACACTTTCTTCAGGAGTTAACGATGCTGCCAAAAACATCATTTTACCGGGAAGTGCCGCCACTGAGGTTTCGTCACAAACCATCCGTTCCAGTTCCAGACTTTTTTCGAAGTTTTGTAGGATTTGAGATGGCGATTGAATACATTCCAATGATTGGAGAACTTCCTCTTCAGAGCATCAACTAAAACATTAAAACATATATATAATTTTGGTATTAATTTGTTTCATTTGAAGCCTTCCGATCCTTGGCCTACAACTTCAGGATTTCATTCCACGATTTCCTATTCATTCCCGAAGTCTGCTCCATACTCTACCAGGAACTCAAGAAACAGCATTTGACACCACCTAGTTGTCCTTCCGATTGGCTCGAAATTGTTCGCGATTCGAGTACACTCGGAATTTTCCAAATTGTATCGGTGCACTCGATGGAAAGCACATCCGTACAGAGCCTCCACCGAACTCGGGATCCTATTACTATAACTACAAAGGATTTCACAGTGTAGTTTCGATGGCGTTGGTCGATGGAGACGACAAATTCGTTTACGTTGATGTGGGAACTAATGGCAGAATAAGTGATAAAGGGATGTGTCACAAGTGCAGCTTACGGAATGCGTTAGAAGAGGGAAAAGCGAAGGTTCCTAATCATCGATCATTACCAGGCACCACCTCTACCTTTGATGCCTTACGTCATCGTTGCCGATGACGCTTTCGGGCTTAAGGACTAGCTTATGCGACCCTATGCTGCCAAATCCCTAAACGAGGAACGCCGAATTTTTAATTACAGACTATCTCGAGCCAGAAGATGCTCTGAAAACGGATTTGGCATTCTGGCCAATGTTTTCAGAGTATTTCTTTCCACCATTCCTTTAGCTCCCAAGAAAGTGGTAAAACTCGTACTTTGCGCGTGTGCTTTGCACAACATGCTGCGATCCCAGCGCCATATTGATATCACTGATCGACCGAACGTCGGCTTTCAAGATTCGGGCAGCTGTGGGTCAGGCTTGCTCAATTTGCAGCCAATCAGCCGAAATAATTGTTCGAGTAGCAGTGTCATACGAGATCAGTTCTGTCATTACTTCAATACTGTCGGATCAGTTTCATGGCAGGCTGGTCGAATTCATTAAACACTGAACTAGTTTAGCTTAAAATTTAATGAATCTTACCTGTATAAACTGAAGGATCTCCAATTTGTTCGCAGATCTCACTGATTTTGTCATTGTTGCTTTTCTTTTTCATAAAATCGCTGTGCTTATTATTCCATAACTCAGGATGTTCAGCATAAAACTCAATTAACACAACTTCCTGCTCAAAGGACCAACTGATTTCTTCCTTTTTAATTTTCGGCATAGTAATAAAAATTAAGAGGTAGCAGAAATAAAATATGAAGGTCTAAAACCAAAATATAATTAAAATCAATTGATAAAATTACGTCACGAATTGAAAAAGTGCTAATTTTCATGAAATAACTGAAAGCAATTTGCCAAAATCTTCTATGATAACTCAAAACTATTTATAAATACAAGGAGAACTTAGAAAACAACAAATCACTTCATAATATATTAAAAAAACTCAGAAAATTGTTGTATACGAAACTTACTCAATGCTATGTTTGAAGACGTTGTGACAACGAAATCGGTCGCCGTCCTAACGCGTTGTCACGAGTTGTGACAACCTATTTTGACTGGTTACAAAGTTTCACTTCAGTTGTGACAAGTTTGTCAAGTGTAACCACGGCTTAAATTTTTCTCCTACTGTTTTTCGTTACCCCCTGGCCATTTTTTCGTTACCCCTTGTCCCCCGACCCGGCGATAGGGCTTGTACCTTGTCCGGGTTGGGGGGGCGGCTTGGACCCCCAGACCTCCCACCGCGTTAACCTATGCCCCCACCCTCCCTAATTACCAATTTCAGGACATATTTTGTTGAAAATTTTCCAATTATCAACGAAAATGTCCTTCATAACAATATTCCCAACCCCCCTCCCCTTACTTATGATTTAATCAGAAACGATTCTTTTGTCTTTTGAAGCACTTTTGAAGACGATTTTGTAATTTTTTTGTATACGTATATAAGGCCGATTGAGGTCAAATTGGCGTTATTTTCGACGAATGTTTGATATTGTTGTGAAACTTTCTCGCCATTGAAGTAATTCCAGAGGAAGATATTTTTGATATACGAGTTTTGGCAGAATTTGGGAGATTTTTTGACAAGTTTCTGATACAGTCGAGCAAATTTACGTGGTAAATAGAAATCTGGAAACACTATTACAAGCTCGTTTACGTGAAGAAAGAGAACAAAAAATGGCCGAATTGAAAAAACTTAATAACTTTTTTAAGGGTTTGAGTAATTATAACGGGAGGGAAGCCTCTCTAACTCCCGACGAATGGATAATCAGTTTTGAGGCCATTGCAAGGCAGGCAAATGATATCGGCGAGGACAAACTTTACTCAATTTCATTGGCCAAATTGGGTGAAAAAGTTATTCATAGACTTTCTTCCCTGGGAATGCCCGGCACGTACAAGGAGATGGTTGAACTCCTAAAAACGCGTTTTGAGAGCCAGTTCAGAAAACTGCCGTGGAACATTCTAGGCAATTTTATGTACGTACTCAAAAATCCAACGAAAATATTCAGGATTTTGTGTCAGATTTGGAAATTTTGGCTAGAAAGGCATTTCCCAAGGCCACTGATGATGAAAGAGCTGTGTATATTTTCCAGCAGCTCTGAAAAGGTCTCAAAACCAGTTTAAAAAATGTTGGAGTTTCTGTACTTTCTGACCTGGAAAGTTGGGGACATACGATGGTAAAACTGCGAAAAATCGTGGTCCAACTTTCGCGTGTCGAAGAGGAATGTGACTCTGACTCAGCCGAGTCGGATAAATCGGAAAAGTCCGAAAAATCTGAAAAGGCAGAAAAAACCCGGAAAAGATCAAAACGGGGAAATCTAAGGCGAAAGTGTGTACGGTTTCTTCAGACAAAACGGAAAAAATTAGATCCTATGGACCTGAAAATTAAGGAATTGGAAGAGGAATTGAGAAAGGTCAAAATTCGAAATGCTCAGAGGGATTTGGTTCTCGAAGCTACAAAAGGTGAGCCAGCGGGCTCAGAAAAACCTCTACGAGCTCAGCTCTGGTGGGGTAAATGCCGTACAGGCATCCACAGAATCGAAGGAAAAACCTACGGACGAAAAGGCTTTGCTACAAAGGATTTGCTTTGCTACAGAGGATTTGCTACAAATGTGGAAATCCTGGCCATATATCGCCACAATGAGCTCTAAGTGGCCAACAAAATTCGGAATTTAGAGGCAGAGGTAATCCGAATCGGCGAGGATTTGGAAATCGTGGTCATTCCAGAGGGGAGTTACAATAACAACCGGAATTATGATAATTCAGACAATTCCAATCAAAATTCTGGCCGAAATTGGAATAGAGGAAACCGAGGAAGCTATAACGGCCGAGGAGGCCGTCGGGGAGGAAATTCCAACAACCGGAATCAAAATGCGAATGTTTTTGTGGACCCTAGTGGTCGGGTTTTTCGCACAAATTGCCAAAATGGCGTAAATTTCCTTACTGCAGTCAAACAGGAGATGGACCCTACTAGTCAGTTGATGAATTTTCTGCAGAATTTTCAGCAAGCGGGGTAGCACAGTAAATTGCGGGGGTGCCCCTCCGCAGTAGAATCCCCACCTGGAAAGCCTTGTAAGTATATAACGCAGAAAAATCCGCAAGTCAATCTAATGTCGAAAAAAACCCCAAATTTTTTGGAGGGTCTTTCGAAACTTTTTCCGGATGAAAAGGTTTTAAGTGCTAATCAGATTTGTACAGTTTTTACACCTACGTATGCGGATGTTACTCGGGGTTCTAGATCTCAAAATTCCCCAGAAAACCCCAGAAATCTGTTACAATCGGAATTGCAAAGATTATTGCAAAATTTGGATATACGTACTTTGGTAGAGGCTTTAAATAGCCTAATCCCTTCCCTTTTACCTCGATCTCCTCAGAATGGCCATAATGTACAGCAGAATCGGCAGCAGCATGTACAGTTTGTTTTATCTCAGCCGTTGGTTCCACTTTTTCCTGTAAATTCTGGTAGATTTCAGAATAGAACGTTTAGAAGAGGTTTTTCTACATTTCCTCGAAATACGTACAATGGAAATGCAAATTATCAGAATAATTCCAGCTACTACGCCTATAGTCGGGAGAATTATTCTAGAAACCAGTATTCTGCTCCACGTATACCAAATTTTCGTGGAGGGCCACGAAATTTTAGGAATTGGAACGTGCGCCACCCTTCTCTAATAGGGTACGGTACGGGTTCAGGTACTACCCGAACTCCAGCTAGTGGCAATAATGGAAATGCTAATGTGCAACAGTATCTTGCAGTGCCACAACCATTGAATTTGTTTTTAGGAACAAATCAACCTCAAAGTGCGCGTACTTGGGAAAAGAGCAGGTTTTCAAGGGGAAACTCTGTTGCTCTCCCAACTACAAATTGGCGCCAATATGTGACACAGCAAGGGGCAACAGCGGGTCAGCAAGTGTCAAATGCTAGGGTAGCTAGGGTAGGTAGTCAGGAATCACCTATAGGTAGGAATTCGACGGTTCCCGTCACTGATACTGGTGACTCAGTTCTAACGAATTCAAACAATACAGATGAAATCAGTACAACTAATGCTGCAAAATTGTCAGATGCCTCAAAATACAAAAAGTCGGAGACGAAAAATGCAAATACAGCAAATGGAACGGAAACAACGTTGAATATGTCTCAAAGTTACAGTTCTCGAATTAGTTACGCGATTAAATCGACTCAGAACGATTGATGAGGCAGCTGATTCCGATTAAAGTGCAGTGTGCAGAGGGAAACTAATGACGATAACAGACGAAAACACGAACCTAGCTCATCATCAGGTCGAATTCGTTCAAATCAAAAGGTGAAATCTGTTCAGAAACGACGTTCTCATAAAATTCCAGACCCAGATTTCCCTGGAAGATTTCTTTTTGAGTATGATTCTTCTGAAAGTTCACAGTCAGATCAAAGTCAGTCTGAAACGCCAGATTTGGAAAATGACAATTTTGAAGTAAATCATGTGAATTCTGCTCATCAGCCAGAAAAGGCACCTAAAACTGACTTTATGACGAATAATCGAAACTATTTAGCGGCTTTTGTGCATCAAGATCAGTATTTTTTCGGTGCTCAGACGAAAATTCCACCGGTTCACTCACCGCTGATAGTAGCATCAGTGAGAGGCGTAAATACTTTGGCTCTTATTGATACGGGCGCTAATATTTCTGTGGTTTCTAAGAATTTTGTGGAACATCTAAAGCAAAAATACCCGAGAGTTTAACTTTTGGAGGCGGAGCTTGTGAGCAAGCTACCGCAGCTAACGAAACGCCTATAAATTTCTCTGGTTCAGTAAAATTTGAACTTTCTTTTCAAGGCTATAGATGGGCTCATGAGTATTTAATAAATGATTTTTGTTCTTATGACATACTTCTTGGTATGGATTTTTCTATCTTTTTGCAATTGGTCAATGCTCATGGGACGCCATTCAGTGTACCATTCTTTATTTAAAGAAGTTCCGTTGCTGGGAGCACCGCAACTTAGCAGTATTTTGCAAACTATTGGAAAAGCACAGCCAGCTGTTTCGAATATTTGTCTACGAGTAGGAACTACTATTCCAGCGAATTCTGAGGCATGGGTTTGTATAACTTGTGAGGACAGTCAACCAAAAATTGACCTGACTGATGATGAGTGGGACTTACCATTTGTACGTACGAAATCATCAACTGTAGATACGAAAATAGCTCCTTGGCCTTCCCGGTTTGAAGAATCGCCTAAGCTAGTGCGAAATTCCATGAATATTTTGGAAAAGTACAATTGCTATGTTGTTCCAGGAACTATTTCAAAAAAGGAAAAAACCCAAGAAATCAGAGTGTGGAATTTGGGCGAAGAGCCTATGACTTTACATCCTCGAATGGTACTAGCCTATGCAGACGACTTAGTTTCTGTAAAAAATCGTCAAGGCAAGGAATCGTTTCTACAGTTGAGTGATACGTGGTTTGAAAAGGAGAACGTATGTGAAGATGATCTACCTAAAAGCTCTGAAAAAGCTGAAATTGTTTCTGCAACTACTGAAAATAAGTACGTAGATACACCTTCCACGTCTCAAGAAACGCAGAACCCGACTACGGAACCTACACCAGAAGAACTGTACGAACAATTTCTCAAGGAAGCTCAATTGGACAAGTTCGAATGTTCGGAAAAGGCAAAAAGTAAGTTCAAAGAATTATACTACGAAAGTACGTACATGTGTTTGCTACACCAGAGAATCTTGGATGATGCAGTACGGGACAACATCTCATCGATACAGGAATGGCAGGTCCAGTAACGCAAAAGCATATAGGATGCACCCTATGGAAAGGGCTGAAATTGAAAAGCACATAAAGAAAATGTTAGAACAAGGCATTTGTGTTCCTGTTCCATCAGATAGCAAATGGTCTTCACCGTGCATGCTTGTAGGCAAAAAGGACGGAACAACCCGATTGATTATCGCCAGTTGAACAAAATAACAAGAAAAGACCGCTACCCTTTACCAAAAATCGACGAAATTCTAGATATGTTCAGTAAAGGGAAATTCTTTTCAACTTTGGATTTAAATAGCGGTTATTGGCAAATCGAGATGTTCCAGCCTCATAAAGAAAAGACCGCATTTATTTCACATACGGGCTTGTTTCATTTTAATGTCATGCCTTTTAGTTTGACAAATGCCCCTGCGAGTTTTCAAAGAATCATGGAACGAATTTTCACAGAATTGCCAGTCTGTATTGACGACTTGTTAATTCCATCTACCGATGAATCTCACCATCTAAAAATGCTAGAAGTGGTTTTTCAAAAGCTGTCAGATCATGGTTTGCGTTTGAAAATGAAAAGGTGCGTGTTTTTCCGCAAAAAGGTTGAATATTTGGGACATTTTATCTCCGAAAAGGGCATTGAAACAGATCCGCGTAAAGTGACTACAGTTCAAAATTTTCCAGTACCTACTACCATCAAACAGCTACGTGGTCTTTTAGGTATGGCAGGTTATTATCGGAGATTTATATGTAACTTCAGTTCAGAAAAAAATGAAGGTTTTCATTGGAACGATCAATGTCAAAAAGCTTTTGAAACCCTAAAACAGGCTTTGATAAATGCACCAGTTCTTGCATACCCTGATTGGGATAAACCTTTTATTTTGACAACAGACGCCAGTGTCGTGGGTCTTGGTGCAGTGTTGGAGAGAAAAAGCCTAAGCCTATTGCGTATGCTAGTCGATCTTTAGTTGGTGCAGAAAAACGCAATAAAATTGTGGAATTAGAAGGTCTTGCTGTTGTTTGGTCTTGTAAACATTTTCAGCATTACCTACGCCATAGACAGTTCACTTTGTATACTGATAATGAAGCCCTAAAGTATATTTTTGCAAACGCCAGAAATCAAGGCTATACTCGAATTGCCAAATGGGCTATTGTACTTTCTGAATTCAATTTTCGAACTGAACATCGAAAAGGCGTAGATAATCCTGTAGCAGATTGTTTGTCTCGTAACCCTCAAACTTCCGTCGTTGATACTAATGACCGGAGCGACGAAGGTGAATGTAAATCTGTTGTTGCTAAGAATGCTTTTCAGTACGTATCTGATGAATTTGATGTAACGGGTGATACTTTCCCGCCAGTTTGTGTTATTGAAAAATACTCTGACGACGAATGGGCTCAAGCTCTTAAAGTTGACGCTGATTTTGGTTCTTTTATTACGTATCTTGAAAAAGGCACATTGCCTAAAGATGACTTAACTTGGACTTTAATAAGTAATCAAGATAACTTTGAGTACGAAAATGGGTGACATTAGCAAGGTGATTCATGTAAATCGCTTGAAGCTATTACCTGACATAAACCCTGAAACTTTGGAGGAGTTGGAAATAGATGTTGACGATCCAACTGCTTCCACTAGTACTGATGTCGTAGATACGTCCATAGATAAGGATATTGTAGTTAACGATGATGATATTGTCGTACGCAAATGTGTACTAAAACCCACTGAAACCGACTAAGGACTTAATAATAATACTGTAAATGAACATTACGATGATGACATTCAAGTAGTTAATAAGGAACTTAATATGGTGCAACAAAAAGAGTTGCCTTCAGAAACGGGAACGGAAGAGACCAAAGTACATCAATCTCAACCATGCCAAGTAATGTCTACTACCACTAGCGTAGCCAGGAAAAAATTTCGGGGGGGGGAATGCAAAATTTTTTCGGGGGGTCTGGGGGCGAAGCCCCCAGGAGCTGAGAAATTTTTTCCATTTCGTGACCTACGTGGAATTTTTACAGAGTATTCGTTGAAATTACAATAATTTTTAAGGCGCAGTGCGTGTTCATGCACCAAAATGACGCAGAAGGTGGTCAAAGTACACCAAATAGAGTACTTGGTACTCGTTTTTAAGCGCGAAACACGTATCATAACGGTACAATACAGTTATTTCGCGCCGAAGGCGCGAAAATTTTTTGAAAAATGGACGTTTTACACATAGCAGGAAAAAATTCCTGGCGGGCAACACAATTTCGGGGGGGGGATTCCCCCCATTCCCCCCCCTGGCTACGCGCCTGTCTACTACCCTACGCGTTAGTCCTTCGGTTGCCTGCACCGCAGCTCCAATTACCCATCAACCGAAGCTCCCTGTTTTCCCCTTCCCCAAATCGAAATTGTAATGATTGTATTTTGTCAAAGAAACTTTCTTATGACTGAAATTATATATACACTTGGTAATTTAGGACAAATTAATTCTATATTCTGCGCTTTCCTTCTGAATTCTGGAATTTTCATGGCCAAAAGAGTTCACTCCGGCTGGAGTGATGATGAGAGTTCTGCGCCTGAAGTCAGAACATCTGATATAGCGCCAAGCCCTGCTCAAACACAGGCCATTGCAAATCAGAGAAGAAATGCCAAAAGGAGAGACAGGGCGCAAGGAAAGCCGCAGAAAAAGAAATCCCAAGGATGGGAAGAAGACTTTCAGTCAGATTACGCTGTCGAGTCATTTCAACCGACACCTACTCAGCTGCAGAAAGAGGAACAGCGGAGACGACTTCAAAATTTGGAGAAAACAAAGGAAAACCTTTATCTGGTTCAGACTCAACCGGTTACCTTGACATCATATTTGGTGGATGAAATTGCCAGTAAGTAGAATCCAAACAGCTATACGTTTTCCTGGGAGTATTCAGCAGGTAGTCTCTATGACATCGCTCAGGTGACAACATCGATTCCAGGAGTAGTTCCAGAAAAGATCCTAAGAAGGCAATAGTGAGATGGTGCAATTACTGAGATGTGTGAAAAACAGGGAATTAAATCCATCTTTTCCTTCTTGGATCTTCTGAAGTGTATTCCTATTCTGAAGGAAATGATCCAAGGTCGGTACATTGTGATGGATCTGGAAAAACTTTGGTCAAGAACAAGCAGCAAATGTGGGTGCTATCCAATTAGCCGGACCAATTATTTTTGATAATGAACAGCCAAAGCCTAAACATAAGATTGTGATTTGGCTCAGTGCTATTATGGCTACGACTCTGGATTTCCAAGTGCTGTTTCATATGCTCAGAAAGTTTTTCGATCCTAAAAACGGAGCGTTGTTTTTTGCAGTAGGAGCGAATTCAGATGCATTGAGGCTTACCAGATTGGGAACTGGAAATGACGTGTTGAATCTTAAGTCGGTTTTTTCAGCTTGTCAGTCAGGAGAGAATTTCATCGGGTGTATGTATATGAATATCCTACTATATTCCATGGTCGATGGACCTTTAGATCTAGTGGATAAACAGAACCGTCTAGTGATTGGTCAAGAAATGTATCAGCGTAAGATGGTCATTGGAAAGCGAATGCAAATCGCAGCTCGAAATTGGCTTGACGGTAAGAACGCACCGCCATATCATGATGTAGCAGGAGGAGTAGCTTTACCTAATTTTGTGATGCATCCGTTGACTCAGGACAAATATCGAGGTCATCCTACGGGAAATTATTGTCCAGCGGATACATATCAGACTTGTGATTATGGTACTCCAGCGATGAAATATCAAAGTCTAATGAAACATAGTTTGCTACCGAAACAGTTGTGCTATTTTCCATCAGCATTGGTTTTGCATCGAGTTAGTAAGACGAAGATTCGCCAGAAGGACCGTTATAACATCTTGAATGTGATGAAACTTGTCGTGCCGAGGCATGAGAGGCATACTAGACTGAATGTGACAAGAGCAAACAGTGAGATTAGAACAATGAGATCTGCTTTTATGCAAGCTCGATATAGGAGTCGTCGAAATCCAGCTATTCGAACGGAAATTCCTAATCCAAGATGGATAACTTCGACGTTCGGCTTGCCTAAGCTCAGAAATCGTTGCATGTTGCCTCCTATGCCTTTGCCAAGACAGTTACCACCCAGATGTATACCTGATGAGTTACTTCCATTTCAGTTTCGTTTTGAAAAAAGCCACGGAATAAGAACTCTAAGTCACGAATGAGGCAAGAGTGGCTACAGCGAGAGGAACCTAGAATGGTGTATGAAGAGTATAGTGGTAGCGAGACGCGACGCGCAATAACACCGCGCTATGAATAGTTTGTTTTACGGTCATCGGGTTGTATATAGTTATGTTTGCGTGCTAAGTGCAAGATTTCCTTCACATAGTACGTAGTTACCCACAATGCTTCTAGTCGTATAAACATAGGACTAGTGCTGTCGTCTGGGAACGTGTATCGCTTATATTTTGTTTTTTCACTTTTTCTCTACTTTTCGTCATACTTTTGGTCGAATTTTTGCTAATCTTTAATCTGAATTACTTGAAAGCTTACTTTTGTGGAATTTTTTTACTAAAGCAGTTGTTTTGCTAGTTTATTAATCGTCACTTAATTCACTTAAAAAGCAAGTAATTTATTCGTTAATTTGTTGTTGTTGTTGCATTGAGGAAGAAGAAGTAATCTTCAGAGGCTTGCTATATACTTGCATTTTTCAAACGCCTCATTGTGTTGTTTCAAGGACTAATTTAGTGGTACTAATTTGGAATTAGCTTGCTATAGTCGTATTCGCAAGTATTTTGATAGTACGGATAGTGCGTAGTCACTAATATACGGTTTTTGTCATTCTATTAGTCCAGTTTAGTATTTTGTGCGCATGGATTGCAAGAAGTCACCAATATATTATTAGTCAGTTTTTTTATTTATTAATCAGAGTTACTGTTTTTCGATTCTTTATTAGTTTGGCATTTACGTATTCTACTTCATTGTTCTGCATTTTGTATTTTGTATTTGTTGTTAACAGTATTCATATGCATATACAGCAAAAAGCCCAAAAAAGACTGATGCTGCAAATAGAGACGCAGAGAAAATGAAGGCATCTCAAGAGAGGTAAAACCAGTCCTATATATATTGAAAGGACCAATAAAAATATGATGCCAGCGTCTATATATATATATATATATGAGTTTAGTAGCTAGGTTTTTATGGTTTGTGTTTTTGTTTGTTTTGGTATTTTCATTAAGCGCAAGTTAATTCTGACATCTGAATTCTGAATTTGGAGTTAATATGTTATTAAGCTTCTTTATTCTTAATTTTTGTGTTTTTCTTGTATTTTTGTATTTTTCACTGTATTCGTATTTGCTTTGTATTTTTGGTAGTAGATTAGAGCAGTATCTTTAATCTTTATCTTTATTTTTAACACCTAATCCAGCTCAAGCCATAACAGGTGTACAAAAATTACATCTTTTGTATCTTTTCTTTTCACCTCTATCTTGAATTTAGTTTAAAACTCGGACTTAAAAGGGTACTCAAGATGTATTTATGTGTTTGATGTAATTTACTAGTTTTTTGAGTGAAGCTTTTAGTCATTTTTAAAAACGTGATTTTGTAAAACTTTTGAACTTCTTTTCTTTTCTCTTTTCTATTTCTATCTTTTCTCTTTTCTATCGACTCTATTCTGAAAAAGGCATTGAATCTCTTAGTCTGCTTACGAGTATTTTTGTGGTTGTGAATGCTTTATTTTTCAGCTATGTAGCTCTATTCTATCTCTACGGTGCATTCCAACGGTGCTCAACTGCTCAAGAGTCAAGGCATACCATCAGCCATCATATCAAACAACTGTCATTTTAACTGCCATAGTATTTTGCCTTTTGATTTTTGTCTTTAAATTTTGTGCTTTATATTTTGTCTGTAGTTAGTTAGTTATTTTCTCTTTTCTGTCTATCTTTCTGTGGTTAATTTTGATTTTGTATAGTTTTTGGATTTATTTTTGGCTTTGTCAGGAAATATGTGTTGTTTTGGTGTTTCTTACTCGTAGGCACTCGTATTTTTCGCCAGGGGATGAATATGTAAATTGATATTAGTTGTAGTTGTATTTGTGGTTTAGTTGTGCGAGTTAGATTACTTTAAACTTGTTATCTTTCGGACAAACTAAATTCTTGAACTTTTCTTATTTTGGATCTTTAAGTTAGGTCTATTTAGGGTTTACTTTGGATTGTTTGTGTTGAAATTTGTCTTTCTTTTAAACAACCATCTTGGTAATGCAATTCATTGATGCTAAGGGCATTTATGCCAAGGTCCACGAGTTGAGTTAGAATGGATTGTACTGATACGGTAGTTTCTGTTCTGCTCATTACATCTGTCTGTTGAATCTATGAATCTGTTGTTAAACTGTAACTGTTTCTTTTCTTTGTACTGTACAGTATTTTTTACTGTTAGCGTAAGCTACATTTATCATATAAAATGCACAGTTTAATGCCATATATTAAGATCCATTCCCCCGTTTCTCCGCCTTTTCCCATTTTTGTATTTTTTCCTCTCTCCACTTTATACTTATTGGTAGCTGGTAAGTTTATGTTATTTTTATTTATTCCTTTCATGATTTTCTTACTGCTATAAAAGTATTTTTTATTAAACCCACAGTTGTCAAATTTTCTTGATTTAATCCTTAACTTGCGCTTGAGTTGAAGTTTAATTTATAGGTAAAGGCTCCGGGGCTAGCCTGGGGTTTTTCCTAGTGTGTCTCAGTCCAATCTCCTCCTTTTCAATTTAGGCACCAGTCGGCCCGGCGTCCCCCAAAAATTCATACTCCTCCAAACCTGGCGAGGCTCGTCCGGGATCGAAAAGAGAGACGCCTGGACTAGATCTCCTTAGCAATCAGAGATTGTGTTACATTGCACCATTCCGTTGTAGTAGTGGTGGTACTACAAACAACAGCTAGAATTATTAAAGCATTTACGCTGGTTGTCGCCAAAATCGGTGGAGGGAGGTTCGGCCAGGTTTTTGCGGGTATTGTGGATTATAGGAACCAGCTAGGAATCAGAGTCTTCATACTATTTTGCCCATGCACGTGGCTTATACGCCTCCAAGAAAGAATTGAAATTTAACAAATTTTAGAAATCTCCATTTTAGTCGCCCCACCCCCTTAATAGGAGGACTGCAGTCAATGAAGCAATTTGTAGTTGCCGATTGCTGATCCTGCTGTTTTAATTTCAGAAATATCACAGAGACACTCAGTCCATGTAGATGCTGAAACAAATAATCAGTATCAAGATGAAAACAAGGTGTACTTCGAGAGTCTAACAGAAGAGCAAGAGAATCACTATTTTTGCTGCAGTTTGGACAAAATTGGTTATCTATGGATGGCTGGCTACAGTCTGTTCCATTTTTCACCATCTATTTTTAAGGAGAAGAGCTATCTAAGATATCAATTTCGTTCACCGAACTCAGTATATCAAATGACTTTGGAAGTTGGTGGCAGCTTGAAGGGTGCGCAGCTATGTCAGCTATTCTGGAAATTCGCTAAGAGTCTTCAGTTTGACTATCGGAAAGGTCATGATCAATTGGAACCGAAAATTCGTATTATTCGTTGCTTCAACAGTGATTCTAAGTTCGACGGCCGTCTACTGCTGGCAGGGCTTGTGCAAGAAATCATGAGGTACCACAGCCTACTCAAAAAGACGAACTGCGATAACAAGATTGCGATATTTGGAATCTTTGGCCACAAGTGCATTACTACTGGTGACAAGTAAGTTTCTTATTTTCGCGAAAATTCGCACTTTCGCGAAGACATTCGACACCAAAAATTCTGATGAATGTTCGCGAATGGGCGAATGCAGAGTCCTTTGTGCGTTCGCAGTTTTTCTGACAGATGTCAAAACAAACAGCAGGGTGCCTGCTGCTTTAAGTTTACTGCTAGTAACCACCGGCCAACTGGTCAGTTTTATCTCTGTGTAGTATAGAGCTTTGGACAGACAGCTGCGCAATAAAAGCAAGTTTAGGCTTAAGCTTTTGACAAGTAATCAATCACGTCCTGCTGTGTTGCGAAGGAAAATTCAAGCCGACCTTCGCGAAAGTTATGTAAAACTACATTCGCAAATTCGCGAAGGCCTTTCGCATTCGCCTTCGCGAAGAAAGTTACAGACCGTTAAAGTTAAAGTTGTATTTCAGACCAGTACTGTATCTCATCAAAAAGGCTTTGATGGTACTTACACAGCAGTTATTTGACTTAATCGAACCGCTATTTTATTGCCATTTCCATGATCCATCTGAAACTCTTTCACTAGAATACAGCGCTGTCATATGTTTGGATTCAGACAGTTCAGAGGACTATTGGTTTTGCCATGCTATAACAAGATCCTTGTGCTATCTGAGTATTCTCTGCTGTCAAAAACATAATCGTCATAATCTTTTTGATCCGGAAAAATACGGACCCTATACAGACATAGTGCCATTGGATGACGAAATAGTACAAAGTTTCCAGTCGACGTTGCCAGACCGGTCTACAGTCGGAGTCTGGCTGAAACACTGTGATGTCGATGCCATAAACTGTATCGTCGACGAAATCACTGATTGTCTTAATTATGACGGTAGGTCACCTGGTTCAATTGAGAAATGTCTAATTTGGCTCAGCCGAAAGGAGAGAGAATTTAGAAAAAAGTTTATCGTGCGTAGAATGAAAAGAAACCTGAAGAAACAAATCAGACGTAACATAAAAATACTGGATCAGGTGGAAAGCGGTGAGTACACCCTTGAGTTTCTTGAGCGTGTTGAAAGATTGCAAACTTTACTGAAGCTGATCAAGGATAGTATTGAGGATCCAAACGACGCATTTCCTTTATTGAGTAACTTAACTTACGTTAATTCAGAAGTGTTACCTACATAGTAGGCGCTACTGATGATGTGACAACTGAATTAAATGAAATTTTATCACTTTTATGATAAATAAATAAATATCATGACTAGATGTATGTATTGGTAGTATTTGTAGTCAAAAATCTGAGACATTAATGAAGCAACGGATTACGTAATTGCAAAGAATCGTTTAAGTTTGGTTAGTGCCGTTTAAAGTCATTGTAAGAAAATCCCAACTTCGTAGTGTAGCGTAGCAATTATACTAGTAACTTTAGGATGGTCACCTTGGAAACAGGAACTATAATGCCAGAATAGCAATAGGGCTGATGCGTATTTAATCGAAACAGCTATTAAAACACAGTAAAAGGAAAGAATTTGTACTGGCAGACAACATGCTCAGAGTTGTTGCATATTTGCTCACTCTATCAGCATTGCTTCGTTTTAGTACAACTCCATGATAGAGCTTGCATCGCTAGCACTTGATTTATTCTTCGTTCAAGAAATAACACGCTTTGTAAGCATACTTTGTCATAGACGTTATCTTTGTTATCCTTAGACAAAAATTTGACAAGGAGTAGTTTGTTGCCTCGACTGAATTTTCAATGGCCAAGGAATACACGGCAGAATGTTTATAAAGGCATTAATATTATACACTATGACGAAAATTCTGATAACTATAAGCTATTAGACAAATTAGCTAGAATTTCAGGAATAGGTGTAAATTTCGTTCAAACTCAGGTTTGATACACATAAATCAGTTTGTAGTTGATAAATCTGCTCGAATCTGAAACGAACGGAAAGTTGTTCATGTGGGTCTGGAGCAAAAAGAAAACGTTTTCTGAAAAACTGTAAACTCTTCTGAAATTGATCAAGTAAGAGTTGCAAATGAATTGGATTTAATGAGTGTTGGATTGCCTGATTCTCCTATCCCGTCCCATTAAATAGGATTTTGCACTTTGCCGTTCCATCTCATCCAGAGTGTTCAAACCAGTTTTTTCAATCCATTGGCAATTTTGGCAGTCGTCATATTAAAAGTTCAAAACCAGATTCAATAACTGTGCAGGGTATATATTAAATTATCGAGGTGACCGTGCGCCGTTTTAGATCTAATAAAATTGACAGTGCCAAAGACTGGCTGATTCACTTTTAGACTTTTTCAGCCAGAAGTTTTCTTCAATTCTGCACCGAGAAATGAGAAATCCTCTGGCTAGCTTGAGTGATGCAAAAGACCAGGGTAACTCTGGTGTGTGGATCCAACACAAAAAACACAAATTTAGGAAGCAGTCAAGACTAAGCAAAGCCTTGAAGAAGTTAATTGAGTAGTAAACAGGAGGCCACTGAAGACTAGAAAGACGAGACTGGATCCACAAAGTTAGATGAGTTCTCGGTCACGTGCTTGGAAACCCGTGGAATCAATCCAACCAAGAGTCTATAATACCAAGAGGGGGAAGCTTGGCCCTTCCTAATGGAAATGGTCTGCGAGATGCTCTGCACATTAAGGCCGAAATCTCGGGGGGGGTACCACTTACCATTGTTCAGCATGTGTTTATATGCGTTTGAACTAAAACGCATCTGATTGGCTAATCGCCTACCTTATGTCAAATTTACGTGTATAAGCGGACCCCCCCCCCGAGATCTTGGGGGGGGGGGGGTCCCGCTTAGCGTTGTTAAGCGTGTGCTTATATGCAGTCGAACTAAAAAGCCTCAGCTACTGTAATCCTCATCAGTGCTTTTCAGTTGCTTGGAAACCCGTGGAATCAGTCAAACGAAAGTGCCACGTCCCAACCTATCTGACAGAAATTAGAATCTATACGATTTCAACTGTGCCATTGCCCTGAGTAACTGACAATGATAGTATGCTGGATAAGCAATAGCGTGAGAGACTCATGCGAAAGTTAACTTGGAATATTCAAAGAGAATTTGGCAATTAGGTGCTAATCATCAACAAGACAGCGGTGCCCCAGCTCTGACACATCATCAAAAATGCTCCTAAAATCACTGGTCCTGTGGATTGTCTTAGTTAGGGACTAAGCAGGTCCTTCTAGCAGGATCGATTCTTCACCAGATGAAACACGAAGGGAAAGATTCAAAGGGTTCGGACACAAATGTAGACTTTAAAAAACATGCAGTCTTTAAAATTTTAGCATACTGCTACTCAATTAATTTGACCACCACAGTTCTAGAAACATTGAAGAGAAAGTAATTCCATGAACAGATCACCAATCGTCTGTAATTTGTGCGCTCATTTCTGCTAGCGCTGTGGTGTAGTGGCAGCATTCCTCTCTGCAGATTCCCGGTGGTGCCGAATCTTTACAGAAACAGAATTTACTTTATAAAATTCGAATTGACGTTCAGAATTTTAAATTTTTTGTTTATTTTCTGACTAAGCAGCTTCTTTCTGTGCCTTGAATGGAGGGACTGTAATTGCAGCAGTGGAATACCGTTGTATCAAATAAAAGACTTGTTTTAGAGTCAATCATTCTCTTCATACTTTAAACCGTTGTTTGACATGTGGTGAACTAGTTTAAAAACCTTATGCCGATTTCATAGGCCCAGGCGCAAGCAGATACGCGTCGACGCTCGTATATAAGCGTCTGCATGCGTTCGTGGGCATGAATTCGTTACAATTGGTTTTAAAACTGCATCAGCGCACGTCGAAGCCCGCCTCTATGCGTTCGCGACTATGAAGGCACCATTGGCGTTTCCAACTGAAAAATCTGGCGTGGACGCTGTTGGTTTATTTCAAATCCGTCGGCAGTAGATTTGATCGACTCTGAGGTTCCGCAAAACGCTTACACAACTTCGCGTCAAATTGCAGCAAATTGGATTCTCATCTGGAGAGGCTATTTAGAATTAATTTTGGACAGATGATTAAGAACTCTCAGTCTAGCGGTTGTTATCGATAACAAATTGGGTGGTTGGCTCGGATTGAATCGGATTAGTATACATATTCGGTTGTCAGTTCAATTTATACTTCATTTGGCTTATGTGTGAGTTATCGGTAAGCTTATTTATATTTTAACTTAACACCAATGCAGCCAAACCAAATCATTACAAATCCTACTATTATACTGTTAAATTATTTCCTATAAGAAGCTCAGATCGAGTGCCATTGAAACAAAACCCAGGAAGAATTAACAGGCTTAGCAGTTCAGCACCAGTTAAGGTTGAGAGTAAAGACTTGGCCCTGCCAGGTATCGAACCACGGCCCTTCCGATCTGCAATCAGACGTGTTTACCACTACACTACCCACTTATCAGCTGAACCTCTATATCAGACTTATCTGTCTTTCCTATGCCTGCATCCTCAATAGTATTAGTAGTAATATTCTTTTATTTTTCCTAACAAATCTCGGTGCAATACAAGCAAATCAATTAATCAGTTCGTTGCTGTAAACGTTAACAGCAGCCTTTACTCAGGTCGATACTATTTCTGATTTTGTGCGCTGATTTGCTTTGACTAAGGAAATACAGCAATTTTTCCCGGTTGATAGATTCTTGTTCCGTATTTGAGAGCCAGAAATTTTGTAGCTTTTGTTGTAACTAACTATTGAGATCTGTTCTAGTACCTTTCCGAAACTACTTGCTGTAAATGTAGAACTTTTGTCATGCCATACCCTGTTACCATTTAAGTGATAGGTTTGTAATGATAGAGGGCTTTATACCACAGTAAACCAAAGAGTGTGCCGAGTTGCTACGGTATTATTTTCTTGTGCTCGCCCCCATTAAAGAACCGAAAGTCTACGCTGTGAAAGCGGTGCAATATTATACAATTTGTGTGCAATTGACACAATGCTTGCAATGCTATCATATAGTTATCAGGTCCTTCTAAGAATTATTGACTGACAGTATGCTGTTGTCAACCATACCAGAAGTTTTAGTAGTTGAGTCATTCCTAGATAAACCATCAAAAACTGTACACACAATGTTCTATGCCTAAAGTTCACAATTCACATCTTTGTATATTGACAATTTTTTAAAAAAGATTGCAAAAGTTTGTGCAATGATGACCGGCTGCGTTATCATGCCGTAATCAGTCGTTTCTTGGAAGTGCAGGCTGAAGTTGCATTTCTGTTGTTGTTGCATTTATTAAGTTTCTACAGTTCTACACTCTTTTTGTTTTTGCGTTCACAACCAGTTAGCTGCGGCTACGAAAGTTCGCGACAAGAGTTTGCAAAGCTCATTTTGATTTGGTTGGGTAGAATAGAACTATACAATTTCTATAATTCGAAATATGAACGTTAACGACTAGGACTTTCCCTAAAGTCGTGCTGAGGCTACTTCAGACTGAAGGCTCAGGTTCAGATCTTTTGAAATTCCGGTCTGTCATGGGAGTTGGCTGAGAATGAAGTGTTGAATGTGAAAAGTTAACCAAAACTCAAATTGGAGTTATCAAGTGCTTATAATAGGAAGAATAAGACATTCAGCGCTTCCTAATGTATTAAGGGGAGGGGTACTAAAATCGGCTTGCCTCGACCTTGTCCGATTGGCCTACTTTTGGCACAGATATAGAGCATGGATGCGGGCAAAAAATATCGGGTACTTAGATCTCTGCTGCCCTCCAGCCGTGTGCCGCCCTCTCATAAGATTTTTCTCAGACGGCAAAATTTCCTACCATTTGGCACAAATGCGTACACCTCCGTATAATTATGTTAAATTACAGCCGTATACGTTGCACCAGAATTAAATTTTCTTTTTGCTAGCCAAAATTTTTTAAGTTTTAGTCGAAACTTCAACTTGGAAGATCAATTCCCTTAGATGCAGATGAGTTCCAGCTGTCTAGTAAGTTTTGTGCAGATGGGGGCACATTAGCCAAATCAGGATGCCAAATGGCAACCTTGAAGCTAGGGCCTAGCCAGCAGAATTTTTTCATAAAATTTTCGGTAGTTGGAAAAAATGGGGGTCGGGCACATAAACGAAACGGCGACGAAGCGAAAATTATTATAAAGTGTTGAAAAATTATTTTTTTAGTTCGGACTCAGACACCGTTTTGGCACTTTTTAGGCCTGTATGGTGCTGCTCTCCGCAGTCCCTTTCAAAAGGCGGACAAGAAGCGGAGAAACGAAGATCACGGATAGAAAACATGATCCCCAAGCCAAGCCGGTGTGCGGTTATTGGCCGCATCCAGATTAACTGAACTAGCCTCAGTCTCCCCCAGGGCGACCTGCGCTGGCTGTCAGCAACACAGGTCACCCCCCGCATACCTGTAGCGACTAGGATGGCGGAAGCCTAATACTGCCTGCTCGGAAGGCCTGGATTTAAAAAAGGGTTGCAGAAAAAGGGTGGGAGCGGCCGAGCCTTAGACAGGAAAGTTGGAAAGTCCGCCTGAAAAAATTTGTTTTTTTGAAATTATACGTTTTCAAATATAAATCAATATGCCAAGCAAAACAGGTCCCCACAGTAGACACAGAAGGACCTTCTCCACCCCGCCATGCTTTCTGCAGAAAACCCATTTGGCTCTGCAAAAGAATTTTCCAATTAAGCACTTCTTAAATTACCTATTTTAGAAAGTATCTTACTGTGCGCCCGGTTACCTCCGGCGCCTAGGGGTCCTACATGTTAATCCTGATAATGGTGTGGCTCCATATCTGTCCGTACCAGCATTTTGGAGCTCTCCTGGTCCCCCATAAAATTAAGAATAGAAATGTGTTGAAACTTGTCTTTCAAGGCCACCACTTTCTAACTCGTACAAGATCGAATCCTTGAAAGATTAAAAATGGATTACAATAATGATTAAAATGAATATTTTTGTGAATGAAATGATTGAAATGAAGATAAACTTTCTTAGATTAATTTAAAATAAAATGATCAAAACGAAAATGATTAAAACAATCATTCAACCTATTTTTGACACCTTCCTTTCTGCAGCCATTTCTCATTTTTACTCCTGATTTTACACAGTCGCATTATAACTGACTGTGACTGAGATACAAGACTGCACAACAACACTTACAATTTTTGTTTTAGCATTAATATATACCGTGGATATCTGGAATAAATTATTGTCTGTATGTTGATGCCTGTCTGTCTTGTAGTTTCTGCTGTGAATATCTAAATATCTTTGATTTGACATCTATTTTCACAAATGGCTTCTGCAAGTAGCAGTGGAAGTGGATTTCAAAAGCCGAAAGGTAAACAGAGATTATACACTTTACTAACAAGAAAAAAGGCTGTTATTCATTACGGGAACGCATAATTTTACTATTATTAAAGGAGCAAGCAACGGGTGGCCAAAACAGTGAATAGACTTTGCCAGTTCTATAGTTTTCCTTGGGTCTCATCGTGGTTACTTACAGTCCATTTGCTTACTTTGACTTTGTTTCTCAGTCCACGTAATTTTTGACTTGGAGTTTGGAACCGTTAGGTGTTGAACCGGCCGGTTCCAAGCTTGCAAATCTTGACTATTGACATTACCATTTTTATAAAATTGAAAATTAGCGAAATGGTGAATCTGAACTTGGCAATCCCTCCCATTGCATTATCGTTGTGACTACATTATGCTTTTGCATTATTAAGCTTAGTTAGTCTTATACAAATGGGTAAAGTTTGAAATCTCAAGTATCTGCAATGCCAAAGTATATATATAGGAATGTGGCCACTGCCAGGTAGTGTTGTTTCAGTAGGCGATTTTAATTTCAGTTTCAGTTTCAGTTTCAGTCGGTGGAAAAAGATAGTATCCGTTTCAATTTAAGTTTTAGTTGTAAACACAAAATCGTTTCAGCTTCAGCATTAGTTTCAGTCGGAGTTTCAGTTTAAGTTTCAATTCATTCAGTAACGTGCAGTTTCCAGCCATTCAACGTTAAAATAAAGCATGATTTGAGGTTTATTCAGCCTCCCCTACTGCATAATACAAGATGACAGAACAAAACCTTTATCTCCAAGTTTTGAGGAAAGACTGAAACTGGTTTCAGTTAGTTCCATCCAGGTCTTTACCCAAATTAGTTTCAGTTTCAGTCGGTAGCCTAAAATAATTTCAGTTTCAGTTTCAGGTCTCTCCCCAAAATCACTTCAGTTTAAGTTTCAGTGACTGAAACTGAAGCCTGTACAACCCTAAACCTAGTTTCAGTTTCAGTTTCAGGTCTCTCCCCAAAATCACTTCAGTTTAAGTTTCAGTGACTGAAACTGAAGCCTGTACAACCCTAAACCTAGTGTCAGTTTCAGTTTCAGGTCTCTCCCCAAAATCACTTCAGTTTAAGTTTCAGTGACTGAAACTGAAGCCTGTACAACCCGAAACCTAGTTTCAGTTTCAGTTTCAGGTCTCTCCCCAAAATCACTTCAGTTTAAGTTTCAGTGACTGAAACTGAAGCCTGTACAACCCGAAACCTAGTTTCAGTTTCAGTTTCAGGTCTCTCCCCAAAATCACTTCAGTTTAAGTTTCAGTGACTGAAACTGAAGCCTGTACAACCCGAAACCTAGTTTCAGTTTCAGTTTCAGGTCTCTCCCCAAAATCACTTCAGTTTAAGTTTCAGTGACTGAAACTGAAGCCTGTACAACGCGAAACCTAGTTTCAGTTTCAGTTTCAGTTTTACGGCCGTTTGCACCAACTTCGAGATTAGCTCAAGCTTAAGCTTGGGTTGGGTAAGCTTGGGCTTATCAGATAAGCTCAGATTGGGTAAGCTTGAGCTTATCTGTAACTTCAACTTCGAGGTTATCTCTTGCACCAACTGATTTCTGCTACAGATTAGTCAAGCTGGAGCTAAACTCTAACTTGTAGATTATCCATTTATCCAATACAATGCTGTTAAAGAGTCACGTGCTAACTGATAGGGCCAATCAACAGTTAGCAGAATTTCAATCATTCTACTGTTACTTCTATGCTTTACAATTTGGTACTCGGTAGACAAGGAAGACTATGATTGCTTCCAAATTTCTGCGTTGCGATGATGACTGCTACAGCCTACAGTTCGATTTTAGGGGCGCGAAAGCAGTGTTTAGAATACAACTGTTTTTGTGAATTATAAGAATAATAACAACAAATTTAGAAATTCTGTTGTCAAAATTCTGCTGAGTTAGTGTTAACAGTTGCAGTTTCACTGTAACTGGGCATTCTTATTTGAAAATTGAAATTATATACGTAGTTAAGCAACGCAATTTGGTGCAAAATTGTTAAGAAATGAAGTCAATCCTACTCCTAACCAGGATTGAAAATTAGGCGCTCGAGATTAGCTCAGAGTAATGCATATTACTGAGTGGGTTAAGTCATTTCACTTTAAATCTACCGCAATCAAGGTTTTGCAGCCAAACGCGGAATTGTTGACAAAACTCAAGACTATCCTAAATAGAATTGACTCTAGGCAAGCCCAAAATTTCATGAATTTTAACAAAATAGCTTTTTAGGGAAAGGGGACAAATACAATATTGATTTTTATTTATGAATACATAATAATACATTTATTTATTAATAGTACATACTTTGACTTGAAGCGTTAGCAGTATTTTTCCGTTACATCAGGCAAAATCCTGGCTGAAATTGTATTTCCACTGCTCTGGCACTTTTTCCGAAATGATTCTTAACAAACATGATGCTATGTTGTTATTGGTGCGTTGTTATTAAAAAGAAGCAAAAAAGTTTTAAATTTCAAATTTTAAAATTATGATCAAATTGTTTCATGCCCATTAATCGTATTGCTTTATAGTATTCTTTCTCATTCTGATTGCACAGTTCCTGCAGCTGTGCCACTCCAAATGTTAGATAACACTAAACTTGCAACGTCAAATTTTGTACTTGGACCCCGGAATCGGAAGCTGGAACCAGAACCGGTTTTGAAAATTGAAACCGGCTCCGACTTTAGTTTTAGCTACGAATGTCAGGCACCACTTCTGATGGGGAACTAAACCTACATATATATATATTATATATATATATATATATAGATATATATATATATATGTATATATATGTATATATGAATGTATACATTCAATGGCCAAATCATTGAATGTGTACATTCAACGGCAAAGTTATTGAATGTATACATTCAATGATTATTGTCATTGAATGTATACACTCAATGATAAACTTATTGAATGTACACATTCAATGAGCTGAATCATTGAAAGTGTAACTTGACACATTCTTTCGCTCATAAATTTATCTATATATAACGAACCGAAAAATACTTTTCATCGATTTTGCTGAAAAGTTGCATATAGGGGGTTTCGTGGTCGCTGAACACGAATCTGAAGTCCGCTTTTGATCAGCTTTTCGTTAGTTCAGTATATATAAGCTAAAGTTGTAAGCTTAAGACGTAAGCTTTGGTAAGGATATGTTTTCGACCTTTTCGCCCTTCGACCGTTTTCGAGTTCAAATATCGCAAAATTTTTCGATTTTTTTTGATTCGCAAGGGGAGAACAGGGCGAACCGGAAAAAGCTACAACTTTAGCGTATAGTGAACTAACGAAATGATCAATCAAAAAACAAACTTCAGATTCGTGTTCAGTGACCACGAAAACCCCTATGCAACTTTTCAGCAATATCGAAGACAAAAAATTTTTCGGTTCGTTATAGATATTTTAGTTAAGTTGTTTTGAACTTCTTGTTTTGAACGAAAAATGTTTTGTTTCCATTTAGTTTTAGCTAATATTTGTTTTGCGATCATGGTTTTTTCGAAAATTCACCCAGAAAACTTCACAACAACCTCAGACGAATAAAATCAACGGCCAACAGCCACCGCGTTGTTTGACCGACGCACAACACTATTTAGGGTACAAACTTTAAATTAGGAGCGAAATGTGTCAAGTGTCAGGGGACGTCGACCCATATCTATCAAAACTTTTCTATAAATATCAAAAAACAAGAATTTGACAAATTTTGCTGAATGCGGAAAATATTTGAAAATCATACAGCAGCCATATAGTCAAGTGCTTTGTGCTAATAAAACCTATAGGATTAATGTTGCAGCTCTGTTGTAGCTTTATATATTTCTTGAAAATTTTAATTCATATGTAGTTGTAAATTATATTGAAAAACTAAAGCAAACTGTATCAATAAGGTCCATAGTTTTGTTTTATGCCATTTTTAAAAAATCATTTGCTGAAATAATCGGTTTTTTTCAAGCTTATGACAATTTTTCAAGTTTCGGTTTCTTTAGTTAGTTGCAGTTGCATTTGTCGTTGGGGTCTTTTCCAGATTACCCCCCACCCCTAAAATTCCTAAAACTTGACCAAAGGAGATAAAATTTGGAATAGGTATGTTTGCGACCTCGTTGAGTTCAGCAACAGAGACAGAGACAACCAGCGGGATCATAAAATTTTCTACACAATTTTGCTGAACACTTGCACTTGCAGTTACTGGTGTTTCTGGGGTGATGAGCACCGCTTTTCGATTCAGCTTTCCATTAGCTTGGATAAATTATAATACTTAGTTGTTATTATAATTGTTATAATATAAGTCGAATCAAAAAAATTGAATTTCGCGAAGTCGAAAAATTTTGCGATATTTGAACTCAACGAGGTCGAAAACATACCTACACCAAATTTCATCACATTTGGTCAAGTTTTAGCAATTTTAGAGGTGGGGGATAATCTGAAAAAGACCCCGACAACACGACAAATGCAACTGCAACTAACTAAAGAAACCGAAGCTTGAAAAAAATATCATAAAATTATTTTAGCAAATGATTTGTTAAAAATAGCATAAAACTAAATTGTGGACCTTATTGATGTTAAATTAACTAGCAGTTTGCTTTAGTTTTCCAACATAACTTGCAATCACATGTGAAATAAAATTTTCAAGAAATATATAAAGCTACAGCAGACCTGCAACATCAATCCTATAGGTTTTATTAGCACAAAGCACTTGTCTATATGGCCGCTGTATGATTGGCTGAAGCCTCCAGCCAATCAGAATAGGTTTTGATTTTTGATTTTTGTTTTTAAGAAATAATAAGTGTCAATGCACAAACGTTTGATATTTGATATTTGAAACTATTTATTCTCGGAGTAGGTTGATAAATTTTTGATTTTTGTTTTCAAATATTTTCCGCAACCAGCAAAATTTGTCAAATTCTTGTTTTTTGATATTTATAAAAAAGTTTTGATAGGTATGGGTCGACGTCCCCTGACAGTCAAGTTACACTTTCAATGACTCAGGTCATTGAATGTGTACATTCAATAAGTTTATCATTGAATGTATACATTCAATGACAATAATCATTGAATGTACACATTCAATAACTTTGCCATTGAATGTACACATTCAATGATTTGGCCATTGAATGTATACATTCAATGATTGTACACATTCAATGCAACATATATATAATCTCATGTTAGGTGTTTTCCGTGTTAATTTTCGACATTTGACTACATTGTAGTTTTTTCTTGTTTAGAGAAAGTGCCCAAACCGAAAGTGGAGAGCATACCTAAGAAAAGTAAGCGAATGCAGCTGCTGGTTAGACTGTTTTTGTATCTGTAAAGGCCAGATTTTCAGCAAGATTTCAGCGAATCTCTACAGAGGGATTGATACAATTGATTAAACCCTCTTGGAGTAAAAGATTCTTGCAACACTTAAACACCCACCGCCAAGCCTAAGATTTTTTGCTTCGGCAAGTGCCACGAACGATTTACAATATCTTATCCAAGGTTCTAGGTTCTAATAAGGTTCACTAACCAATAAGGTTCTGGTATTGCTTTGTGTAAATTCAATCCTACAGGCTTTAAGTTTTTAGGAAAATGAATGAGACAAGCAAAATACGTTAGTTTGTGATCTTTAACATTCTGGTACTTGTAGTCTCGAATTTTTAAGTGAAAAGATAAGAAATTTTTGGTTATTTTCATTACTCTCAGTAGGCAGTCGTCAAGACGCCGGATTAGTTGTTACGGCTGTACATAAATGAACATTATTGCTTTTACAACCTTTGAGCTATCTCCAGTAGTTAAGGCGGGGGGCGACTCAACTTTTGCCCAAACACAACAAAGAAATCCGTTTATTCAAAATACTGTCGAATGTTAAGGGCTATTTCCTTTCATTTATCCTCAATCGATACGTCGTTCAATTGCACATTTGAAGGCCAGCTGGCTGGAGGTTATTGCTTAAAGCTAGATATTTGGCCAAAACACCGTTCTTGGCAGAACTGGGATCTTGGGATCATTTTGCTTCGAACCTCAGTTTCTCAAACACTACCCAACGGATTCACGTGATATTTGGCTGAATGAAAATTCGCATTATTGCGGAGGAACATTTTTTTTGATTTGGCTAAAAGTTTACCAAATGCGAGAGAACGCAATACGAAGTTGAGAAAATTCGTGCCACCCACATTTTTAAAGTATTAAGGTGGTGATTCCTTTTGGAGACATCAACTTGGAATCATTATTACTTATTCATTACTCATTACTTGGAGTTAAGAAGCCATTCGTATATCAAAATGTAGCTTGCCATTTTCTCCTTTTAATGAATACAAATAAACTAAGTTTGGTTTTTTCAAATCTTTTTATTGCATTTTAGAAGCAGTAATTTTCCAGATATTTTGCAGGCTGAAGTAAATTTTTTCGTGAGACATTGGTTATATCATTCGATACCTCTATCAAATAGCTGGGGACCCTTTTTTAGTTATTGTGAAATCCCTTTTCGCTCTAGAGAAATACGCTAAAATGTATGAGCAACCTGGAATTTGCCTACTTTTCCCAACTTTCGCAAGCTACTACTTTAGCTAGAAAGCAGCAATCGGTGCAACTAAAAAAGGGTCCCGGGTATTTATTTTAGTGTAGAACACATCTGGTGAGTGGCAACCCTCTAGCTTACATTCTAAATTCTCCACAATCGCTGGAAAAAATTTGGTCATGTTTTTAAAAAACCATATTTTATATGATAGCAGCCTATGGGATAGCAATTGGAAGATGACTATGCCTCTGATAATAGGCCTCTGCGAGACCTTCAAATCGACACCCTTCGTTTAAGTTTACGACTTGCGTAGCTCAAGAAATAATGGATTATTTGATTTCTGCAAAAATGACAAGTTTTCGACGTCAACATTAGAAAATTGCTTAGGAACTGTCTCAAATTATAATCGTTTAATGCGATTATTTGAGAACGCATTTATCTTTGCAAGTTATACGTTTGTCGAAGTCGCATTATGCGTTTTGATTCAGTTCAAAATGCGTTTTGAAGAAATGTTTTTACTACCAACTTGGTGCCCAGCTTAAGTCTTATAAAAACGTTGCTTTGTCTGTCTTGTTTGCTGTTTTTGAAGCGTTTTTATTGAAACTTTGTGGCTGGCAGTTGAAGTTAATGGTTGCTATTGAATTCTGCTTGCCTAGTCATGGCTAAGCAGTGGGCTGTTGTTGTGTATGTTTGTGATGGAGATGATGACAAAATTTGGGTTGACACTGTCAGCAGCGATGACATTTGCCAAACTGCAGACTCTGCCCTTCATGCAACCACTAATTACGAAGGAAGACAGTATACTGTTCACATTTATGGGCGCTACTCCAGCTCAGAAAAGCATCAGGCGGAAAAGATTGCAGACCAACTTGTTGGCCGATTCGAATCGCTAAAGCGCTCGGGAACAAATGTAAGTATTAAACATTACATTGCAGTTGCAGTGACTAAGAAGCAACGAACAAAAGAGTGTGTCATTTTCTAATTGTAGTTTCGCATTGACTAGGTGAAGCTTCAGGTCAGAATGGCACTTTCAACCAGTTGTCGTAATATTGCAAGATGGTTCAAACTCAGAATAAGTTAACTTTGCAGCACAACGAAATAGAAGCAAGACAACATAATGATCAGAGTGTGACAAATGTCCGCGGCAGTCATGCGGTTGTCTTGTAAGCACTGTTCATCACGCTAATGGTTGTTAACCACCAACCAACGAATGGAATAACAAATTAATCAAAGATGAGGCTTTAAATAAACATAGTCAACCTCAAAAATTGCTAAATTCTTTTGTTTTGTTCTAATTTGTGTTAACTTTTGTTCAGACCGGCTTTACAACCAAATCAGCGAGTCTGCCTGCTGTAACACTCTTATCATTATGTACTCTTGGTAGGCTAAATCTTACCTAGAGCCTGCACTCTTTCGTAATAATCAGGTATTAAGTATCAACGTTATCACCTACTATTTAAAAATTATTTTATCACTAATTTTTATACGCGACACTACGAGACAGACTGTCACACACAACAAAATTCAAAAAATAGAAGCATATCTCAGTTACAAAAGCAACCTAATTTTCTCCTCGAGAGTTATGGATTAGATTATTGTGCCTTATCTTGTCGGCATTGGAGAGAAACTCGTAATCGCAACCAAGTTGACACATAGTACTGTCATTCATCAGCCCTTTTTTAGAGGGCCACCGCAGGGTTTCCAAAAATGTTTTATAGTGACCTTTGTTGTTGACATCGTACATTTGTGGGTTAGGAGTACCACCGACCTGCCAAAGGAACTCCATGAATGGCGATAGGTGTAACCGATGGCCAGAATTACACGGACAGCTGATGTTTTGGCAACGCGAAATTTCGAACTTGTACTTCATTCTTTTGCAGTGCCGCATATAAAATTTGAGTTCATCAATCAATGGACTTTCGTGCTTCGAAAATTTCTGACTTTTTAGAATCCGTGTCACCTCATCGTAAAAGCTATCACTAAAAGTATCCACGTGATCTGGATTTAAAGCTTTGATGCAGCGAGTTTTCGTTGCAAATCCATCGTATTTATCTTTCTGCAGATACTTTGAACACGTTTCCAGAGCGTTGTCGAAAACTTTCTTTGTTTTTTCTTCTTTTTCTTCAGTTGAGATAGGTTGACTCCAAGGTTCAATAGAATCACCCGGCAAAGTTGCCGGAATAATGACGTTTGCCAATCTTTTTGTCAGTGGTCCCCATCTTCTTTCAATTGGATTAAACTTTGAATGGCCCGGAGCATAACAGGCTAGGATAAGGCAATCTAGATTTAGTCTAAACCACAGTTTTCCCCACATAAACATATTAGCTAATGATTTCACAGTCCAGTCTGGCCCTCCATCACATAGTATGAGAAGGGACCGGTATCCGTACATTTTCAAAATGGGAGGGAGAAACTCCAGCAGCTGGTTGACGTGCCTATTCGATGTTGACTTGTAATACCTTTGAGCAGATAGAAACAAAAACAAATCGCCACTTTTTCCATGTTTAAATCGGTCTCTGCCATGAGTATCCGCAAATACTTCTTGATGCCGTGTCCGAACCTTCAATGGCGAGCAAGATCGGGATTTTCTAGAGCAGCCAACAAGCTTATTCCTCGATCTTTTTTCTGCGGATCTGCTACGCTGGATTTTAGTCTGCATTATCATGTAACCCATCGGATTAATTTTAGCGTCTAAACAATTATAAAATGTCAAGGACCTGCTGAAAATAATATAGGGTATATAACACCAGTACATAATACATAAGAGTATGACAGCAGGCATCGCTATGTATTATAAGGCTGCTACATCCGATGCGCGCTATCGGCTGACCCCCCATAATTTGTCAAAGAAAGTCGCCCGCTATGTTTGCACGCAGCAGACGCACTTTGAACTATGTAACTGACTAGTTGTGTTTTTGAGCTTTAGCGTGCAAGCATAGCGTTCGAATTTGCTTTAATAAGGGGGGGGGGGTCTGATTCTGATTTATGGGGGGGGATAAGCCCATAGCGTGCAGAGGATGTAGCAAGCTGATAATACATAGAGCATGACGCTTGTCATATTCTTATGTAATATGTACTCTTGATAATACTTAATTTCATACATTAGAGCTATGTACATCTATACTAGAACCAAGAGTTAGGGTTGTACCCGGGCCGCATAGCGGGCTCCTGGCCCTGGGCCGGTCCGGCCCGGTTTAGGTTCGGGCCCAGAAGATTTTGGCATGGGCCCACCGCGCCTGCCGGGCTTCCGGGCCCACCGGGCCTACCGGGCTCATCGTGCCTGCCGGACTTTGTTTGCGAGTCTAGAACTTGCTGAGCCGGGTCTAGCAGCGGGCCCGGGCTTCCGAGTTTACCTGAGTCTACCAAGAGTACACAATGATAAGAATGTGACAGCAGGCATGCTTTCTGTTATCAGATGGAAAACCATTACCAGTCTATTACCCCCTCCACAAATCAGACCCTAGTGGATTTGCGGGGGACGTTGACTGGGGTCTGATTGATTTGTGGGGGGTCTTGATTTGAGTTGACTTGGCCTGATTTGACTGGGGTCTGCTGACACAGTGTTATCATATGTACTCTTGCTAAAACTATTGGCTATTGTATGTATAGGATTGCTGCTAACTGGTGCGGAAAAATCAGTTATTAGTTAATGGTAATTTGCTACCTCTGACTGGAAAGGTATGATCAGGATCGTTCGGGGCAAAGTCAACCAAATGCATTCCTCTAGGCTTAACGTAATGGCTGACAGCTGGTGTGCCGATGTTTATCTTGTTCTTATTATCAGCAGATAGAACCAAGATATCTTCGCAGAAATAAGCACTCATATCGAGCAGCGAATTGATCTGACTAGCGGTGAAATGGAAATCGTCGTGGGCTTTGACAATCAAATCGTTTCGTCTGTGCGGTAATTTGAACGGAATAATAGATTTGTAATAAGATGAAGATCTCCTTGTTTTAGAAGGAGGTAAGCCAAGCCTCCTTAACGTGTGCTTACTTACCCTTGCCTTAGGGTCATTAGGGTACAGTTTCCTGAGTTCAACGTTTACAGCTTCAGCAAGTTCATTCAAGGAAGTTCCAGAGGAGTACATAGTAGAATCCTGCCTTCGTTCATGAGCCCCTGCTGCGTTTTGCTCTAACAAACGGGACACAATACATTTCAGTTCGGGGTAAGTTTCGTGCTTCAGCTTTGGACCAGGTTGACGCCTTCGTTTCACGGGCCTGTCTGCTTCATCTCCCGATTCATCTTGGAATATCCAGTCTAAATCTGACGAATCTGATTCGTATCCAGTAGCACTCCAATTCGCAAACTCAGGATCCATAGCTGTTACTAAGAATCACTCACACAAAACAAAATTAAATCAAATGGTAACTAAAATTAAAAAAAATAATTAAATAAATATGTAAAATTATTTGATTTTGTTTCAGATTGGAAATTGTGGAGCCTGCTATCTACTGTCACGTGAGGCACAAAAAGCTAGTTCGCAGCAACCCCGGATTACTACGAATCAGTGCTTGCCTGATCGAACAGTGCTGGCTGAACTTGCAGCACTTAAAAGTGAATTTCGTTCCTTTGCCACATCTTTGAGATCCGATCTGGTATCCTTCAAAGCTGATACCAATTCTCAGTTATATGATATAAAGTCAAGCATGGCGAAAATCGAAACTGGTGTGCAAGCAACACAAGCTGTCATCTACAGAAAGCAAGTTTCAGTTTACCATTTGACTTGACATTATTATTAATATTATTAATGTTCAGTCATTGAAGACGATATAATTACTATTATTATTATTATTTCATAGTTAATGCTATTTATCACAACTTAAGCAACTCCTGAAAGCCTAAATTTAACTTACTAATGCAGTGAATTCGGAAAAATTATGAAATTTACACAACAAAAATTTGACCGGGCCTCATCGGGTCCGATCGGACCTGGCCGGGCCCCGCGGTCGACCGCGTCTGCCGAGCCAACAACCGGGCCCAGGCCGACCCGGTGCAGGCCCGGCCCGGGCCCGGCTTGGAGTCCGAGGCCCGATTCAAGGCCCGGGAACAACTCTACTGTGAAGGGGTTAATTGTTGTGTATTATTGCATTAAGCATAATTAAAGAATCTATATTGTCTATGTTGCGATGTACAGATTAAAGGTTATTTCAGATCAGTTCGACTTGAGGCTTCGATAGACAGAAACACGTCAGATCTTGCATGTTCCTCAACCGCTGAAGAGGGTGTTCCTCAACAAAGTGATTTGACTACTGCAGCATTAATAGCCGACGCTCTTCGTGAAACAGACTCGGTTAGAGAGTGGGGTGAGTCCTACTCTCCTGAGATGGTCGGTTCCGCTGACTGCTCAGATAATCAAGCCAATCAAGTGGGCGATCCGGAATTAGAAAGAAATACAAGTCAGTAAAATACATTTGCGTTTCTGTGCACTTTCTGTACTTTGGGACACAACTACCAGAGTTCAAGGGATCTTAGCGTCGAATTTTCGTTAATTTTATTATGCTATCAAGCGAAGTAATTCAATGTTGTAGCAGATACACGTAATAAAGACATGCATTTCACTTTGTACTGTCTAGAGGCTGCAAAAATGCTTGCTGCAAAATAGTTTTATGGTATCACACCAAAACTACAGGTTTTCAGCAAAATATTGTTCTATGCATTATTCCCAATTGTTTGAATTAAATTACAAAAAATGACAAAAACCAGAAACTTATATAACATTTATGTAAGTAAGCTGCATGTAAGCTTGTAGAGTTAATTTTCTTAAAAATGTACATAGTGATTTGAAACGATTGCTTCGATTAACGGTCGCTAATATACATAATAATATAATTGTTTCAGGTTTGGATGAACTTCACTGCGTGCAAACAACCCCGCGTACTCTTGAGGCGGAACCAGAAGCTGGCTCACAAGAGGGTGTGTCGGAGTTCTGTCTTGATCCCAATAAGATTGTTTCGTCGAATGCCCAAGTTAAAACCAGGGGAATCCATGTCTGCGGTCCAGAATGCTACCAATTGGTCCCATCCGCCCCAAGGCCATCAGATCCCAACGACTACTATCTAATTGGTGGACATGCCGGCGCACTGCATACTGATTACTATATCAGCGCATCGTATTTTGATAAACATTTATTAAAGGGGATTGTTTTGTCAGAAAAACACTCTGATCTTCAGAAACCAAAAATATTGACGTTAAAACTGCTACCACTATTATTTTCCAATGAAGAATTGTCTGAAAGCAGTGCTACTGGAAGTCCCCGAAAATACATGTCGTTTTTCCATCAAAAGCCACCCCTTTGCAGACGGCGACTTGGTGCTATTCTCAGGGAGTTGAAGAGGCAATTTCCATCAGTGTGCCCCTCCTCAAGTCCGCAAAAAATGGACAAACAAGTCAAAAGCTGGCTCAATACCGCCTGCAGAAGTCGCTTACATAATTCTAAACCTAAACGCCAACTGAATGTTAACCATTAGAAACTGTGACAGCATACTGCCAATTTAAACTGAATTACTACTTTTTTGTTTACAATTGATCTGTTGTTTTTGTTTCTGCATTTACTGTATTCATACTTTGAACCATTCAATTATAAAACATACAACATGTGGATCAAATGGTGCTATTTGATATATGAAGGAGCCTTTTTTAGCAGATAGGCTTGGCTGGAGAAGTTTAAGCAGGCTCAGTTTTTAACTAAAGCCTTGAAAGAAACTGAAGGCATTTTTGTCTGACATACTGAATAGGTTGTTTACTACATAAAGAGATTCGTTGAAAGATAAGGTAAACGAATTCAAAACGCATAATGCGATTCAGACAGTGGCAAAATACGTATAAAACAATCTACATATACGTTTCCAGAAACGCATATACGATTGAAAAATGCGCATTTTCTGGAAGGATAATTTGAGACAGTTCCTTATATCACACGCTAGAGAAAAGCTAAAAAGTTGCTTTAAAAAGCAAAACTGTAGAGCTCAATCAGATCTCTCGAATGAATATGGTTATTGCTACGCAGCTGCTGTCCAACTGTCAAAAGTCGCCAAAAGCTGCCCTGAACGGAAATGCAGAATTTTTGAAGCGGAATTGCCAGAGGGTATTAGAACGCTAAAAGAACTTATTTTGGAAAGTTTCATCAAATTTCATCTTGATTTTGGCCGTCAACCAACGATACTTGCCCAAAAGGAATCACCACATTAAGACCTGTTGAGCCAGACTTAAAAATGTGCCATATAATATGCTCACATGCCCTTCATATCATAGGACAAGAAGAAATTTTGACCGATTGTACGTTTTGAAAAATTTATGATCAAACCTTTTTGGTTTGTATTCAACCTGTCAGATGTCAGTATGTCAACTTTCAGCTATTTCTTTGCTAATTTTGACAGCTTGGTAAAGCCATGTGAATGTACAGAGTTTAACCTTTGAAATGATGTATTGGCACAAAAGGAAATTTAGGCCGACTCAACAGTTTTGTGAAATTGATGTTCAAATATTGATGTTCTGTATTTAGCCTTTATGTCCGAAAGTTTTTGTAGGTTTTCGCATAATTTTGCTAGTTCTTAAACTGGTGTGGATGTACTGATTATAAGGTTTAAAAAGATGTATAAAAAAGCTAACTGCCAAAATTGCGAAAGTTATAGCGTTTCAAAAATCACTACCCAAACGTCATCTTTTACTCATCAAATCCTCATCAAATACCACCACCTTAAACTGCAAAAGCAAAGCGAATAAGCCTTTTGGCATTCATTGCACACGTGTACGTACGTAGATTAGGCAGGCATCAAATGCCAAAAGTCATCTTTTACTCATCAAATCCTCATCAAATACCACCACCTTAAAGTGCAAAAGCAAAGCGAGTAAGCCTTTTGGCATTCATTGCACACGTGTACGTACGTAGATTAGGCAGGCATCAAATGCCAAAAGTCATCTTTTACTCATCAAATCCTCATCAAATACCACCACCTTAAACTGCAAAAGCAAAGCGAATAAGCCTTTTGGCATTCATTGCACACGTGTACGTACGTAGATTAGGCAGGCATCAAATGCCAAAAGTCATCTTTTACTCATCAAATCCTCATCAAATACCACCACCTTAAAGTGCAAAAGCAAAGCGAGTAAGCCTTTTGGCATTCATTGCACACGTGTACGTACGTAGATTAGGCAGGCATCAAATGCCAAAAGTCATCTTTTACTCATCAAATCCTCATCAAATACCACCACCTTAAAGTGCAAAAGCAAAGCGAGTAAGCCTTTTGGCATTCATTGCACGTAGATCAGAGCAACGATTTTCTATTCCTATTAAAACAAACCTACTACACTAAGTTAGTGTTACGTTTTATTATGATTTTAGATTATGTAATCAAATCTGGTGAGACGGAAATAAATGTTGATGACAAATGGACGCTGGCAAGTACAGTGGCATGGATGGATGAATACATAACTACTGAAAATATATGCTCTGGAACGCAAAGCATAGTCTGCTGTCCACCTTGCCCAGATGTTCTGCCATCTCGCAGTCAAGCATACGGGGTCACTGATGATATAAGAGTGGTAGTGGTAAAAAAACGCAACAAAAAAGGTGCCGAACAACAGGAACAGATTTTGCAAGAATACCTGGAGAGTCGAAGAAGCAGCGATGTTGGTCCAGTTTGGGAAACACGGATGTTTTCTTTCCTTCAGACACCTTTCACAGAACAGGAACTGTGTGGGACATTATTCTATGACCTTAGTCTTCACAGGGAACATGCAGAAGCTTATAGAAGATTTATCTCGGGCGAATTTGCTAGCAAATTTGGTGATGAAGGGAAAGATCTGCAGTGTGATTTTATATTCCTGTCGAAAGCGGCTATATACATTGTGGAGTGCAAATCTGTATTTAGTGGAACAACCGAGACACTCACGGAAGCAGGAGCACCTATAGCCAACGTTACTGCCTGCAAAGTTGAAGCAACAATGGATGAGGCTGCATCGGGAATTTCTCAGGAGGTTCAAAACATCGAGAAACTGATTGGACGGGCCATCGAGCAATCCGCACGAGATGCTCGGTACATGAAACTGATCGTAGAGTCTGTTTGTAAAACGAAGTCTCCTGCCCAAACTGATTCAAGCAGTGAACTCCCAATGATTAGGATCGCTTTGATGGTCAGCTATAAAATTTCTAAAACGGAGGATTATGAGCTTGACTCAATTGATTGTTCGAATAAGATGTATGGATATGCAAAAGAAAAAGGAGTAGTCTTAGCCTACTATAACAAGCTGCAGACGGAAGGAGCTAGAAAAGCTTGGTGGTGCAATATGGATACTAAACCCAAGGAAATGAACATTGAAGCTTGTGCATATGAATTCCCACATTATGGTGACTTATTAAAACTTTTGAAATTTATCCTAGCTGCCAAGTTTGAAGAAAACATCGACAATACTGTTAACATTAGGATGGACAAAGTTAAACTTGATGAAGCTACGGCATTCGCAAAAGCGACAGAAGACAGGACGCAACAAATCTTTTTGAAGCATTTATGCGAAATAATGAAGCAGGATCCAAGCAATGCATCAAACTACTACAAGTATGACAATGGTGTGCGTCTGAAAGCGAAGGATGGTATAAGTCCCATTCAGTATCTCCATCCAGATCAAGTAAAAGTTCTGATGGGACCGAAAAGACAATATATCGTTGGTGGTCCTGGTACAGGGAAAACTGTTCTGATTGTGTACAAGATTTGTGAGCGACTTCTGAAAGATCCTAATTGTAAAGTTGTGGTGTTTGGCTTTGCCGCCGGGAAAGATGTGGGAGTTAACCTGCCAATCGAGTACCGAAATTGGATAAGACAAATCTTGCCGCAAGATAAGCTGACTGAATGCATTGACAGATTTATCCAAGCGAGAAATCTGAAGAAACTGTATCAGGTTCTTGAAGCAGCACAAGGAAAAGAGACGGTGCATTTGTTCGTAGATGAAGTTGGGATACGCATTATCGATATCTACAAAGGCAAAGATTTCAAATATGACGAGAGCGGTGAGTCTGCACGATTGAAATTTAGTAGGGTTGTAGCTTTATGTGCCGACATGTTGTTATGCTTTTAAAGTTCGGGACCTTGCCTGCCCTCTCTGCTCCTAGATATTTCGATCACATAATTGCAGTCATATTTTTGAAGTCTGCAATCAGCTAAAACTTTCCGTGTTTAGTTTAGCTGCTCTTAGGCAATAGCTCTTTAAACATGAAAAATCAAGCCGTCTTAAAGAAACAGAACGTCAGATTAAAATTATTCAATTCTCCAAGTAAAAGATGGTATTGAATAAACTAGTTGAATTTTATTAAACCAAAATTTAAACCAATAGAATTTTATTCTACTTCTTTAATTTATCTAGGGTTAAACCCCTTTCTTTATCCAGTTATATTAATGTCACGTCGGACTAAAAAGTCAAAGAATTTATTTCAATCCGTTTCATCTGCCTTTAGTAATCGCCCTGTCGTCCTGTTACGCAGATTAAACTGATGAAAAACTGCTTTTTTGGAATTTCAATTAGATGTTCTTAATGGTAGATTGAATGCATAAAAAGTAACTGTAGCGGGGGAGTGAAATGGTCGAATTAAACTAGTTGTAGAATTGTCAGCATAAAAGTAATCCCAAAAAACACTCACTGTTTAAAAATGTTCTTAATTGTTTTGTATGGGATTGCATCCAGTACGATTATCTACTGTTTATTATACAACTCACTCTCTCTTTTCCTAAGTTAATTGCGTACGTATATACAGCTGAGTGCACGCTGCACAGAGCTTTGTTGCTCTTCTGTATCGTGCACCGTGCGGATAAGTTACTTATCCGCACGGTGCACGCTGGGAGGCCTGGACCTAAACTAATTTGCTGCGCCATGCAGAGAAATGCATAGCGCAGCCGTGTGTGCAGGTGTACACCAAAAAAGGGCTCCCAGCCTCGGCAATTTGCTGCCAGATAATCTTTAAAATTGCTTGAATTTATGCTCTCAGCTGCAGCATCAGAGAATCAAGTTTCATTAGTTTAGTGGCAAGCTTCATTTGTAGCTTGTTTCGTTGTATAAGTACTTTACAACACGTCATTGCTTGCATTCAGAGATGTATGCATCGTCGCACGGGAAGCCATCATGCGTGGCACTCGTGCCACACACTCGGAGCTTCCCGCACGGCGTGCGTATAAATCTCTGAATGCACGCAGAGCCGTGCTATAAAGTATACTTATTCTATTCCACAACCGTATTATGATGTAACTATTCATAGTTAAGGGGTCCATTTTTGGCCGATTTTTCGACTATCTCTGATTTCTCGCATTTTCATATATTTTGTTGTCCGATTGGTATGTTTTAGCGAGTTTTTGAAATTAAAGTGGGATTTCTTGCGGTTAGTGAGTAATTTCCTCTCAAAGTTGATGTCGGCACGTGTTAAACATGGGAAACGGGAAAAATTTCCATTTTTGCGTAGTGACAAAAATCTAGAAACTGGACAAAGATTAGCAGCATAATCTGGTATCATTTGAAACGTCTATTTATTACTGTGATTTGTTGGATTTAGAGTTTTGATTTTGGCCATTGAATTTTTTAAAATAATTTTTGAAGTTTGCTGACTGTGAAATTTGAAGTTTTGCGTTAGGCACCTCGTCCAAAGTGAAAGCATATGTTAAAAGGCAACATAGCGTAGATTATATGTGTTTCTAAGTGAGGCAGTTTTTGCAGCACAAATGTAAAATTAAAAGTAAAGTAAACATTATTGCGCAGAAACAATTTGGATCAGGGTACATATCAAAAATATTTGTAGTTTCGTTTAAACGAACCCTCTCTGAGCGAAATATTGCCCCTTTTAGGGGTACCTTGTTTTAAAATGATGTAACTTTCGCAATTTTGACAGTTGGCGAAAGCCTTATACATCGTTTTAAAGCTTATAGTCAGGGCATTTACATAAGTTTACGAAACTGGCAAAATCTACCAAAACTTTCTGACATAAGAGCTAAACATAGACCAAAAATTTTTGAACATTGATTTGTCATAACTGTAGAATCGGCCAAGTTGTTTTGTGCCATGATATGAAGGACATATGCGTCGAGGGACGTTTTTCCGGGTT
Source organism: Trissonchulus latispiculum (assembly GCA_030248195.1). Taxonomy (NCBI): domain Eukaryota; kingdom Metazoa; phylum Nematoda; class Enoplea; order Enoplida; family Ironidae; genus Trissonchulus; species Trissonchulus latispiculum. The sequence continues at coordinate 9,626 of JASAND010022818.1, read as the reverse complement.
TGGCTCAGAAAGTTTTAACGGTCGAGAAAAACGGTCAAATGCACGGTAAGTGGTAACTCGAAATTTCGCAGCTCCGCATAAGTTTTCTCGCAGCTCAAAACATTTTTGCACAAACGCAGAAAAACGTCCCTCCACTGAGGTGCGAATTTCTACTCTGCCAAAAATCTCCGGAATCCGTTGAGTAGATTTTCATAAATCGATGTTCAAAACAAAATAATAGCAGTTATGCCAAAATGGTTTTCCAAAATCTTTAGCTTAAAGCAACGTACGAGCTAACAGACATTGATAAAATGTGCAATTAGACTGTGTATCGATTGAGTATAAATGGACCAAAATTGTCCGCAAGATTTGGCAGTAATTTTGAAAAAACTGATTTCCTCGAAAATGACCATTTTTTGACCCAAAAGTCGTTTTTCTTTAGTGCTTTTGTGGTGATTTTTTTAAACGCTATTAACTTTCGCATTTTTGGGAGTTAGAAAGAGCTTTATACATCATTTTAAAGCTTACAATCTGCACATTCATATGAATTTACGAAACTGGCGAAATTAGCACAAAAATTGCAAAAATTTTCTGACGTACTGACATCTGGCAGGCTGAAAAATTTATTTATTTATTTGGATTTGACTCAACAAGCCCGCCAAATGTGCGATGGCACGAAATTTTGCAAATTTGAATTGAGTTTTCTCGAAACTGGAGGTGTTTTAGCTCAAACCAAGAAAAATGTCCTCCCTTGATAGTGCGAAACTTTACCCTGCCAAAAATCACGCTAATCCATTGGATAGTTTTTGAGAAATAAATGTTCAAAACAGAATAATCGCAGTTTTGCCAAAATTGTTTTTCGACCAAATCTGTAGGTTAAAGCAACGAATCCCAGCTAATAGGCACTGATAAAATGGGCAATTAGACTGTGTATCGATTGAGTATAAATAAACGAAAATTGTCCGTACGAATTGGCAGTAATTTTGAAAAAACTGATTGGCCCAAAAATCGTTTTTGCTTATACTGACTTAAACACTAGAGCTAGCTCAAATATTGTAAAAGCAAAAATGATCATTTCGGTGCCCTCTTTACAGCCATAGCAACCAATCCGGTATCTCACCTTCCTACAGAAAGTATAATGACTGTTTGCCTAAATTTACGGGACTGGTCCCCGAATGTTAAAAAGCATGAAAATGTATTATTTCGTAAGTTTTTACGTAAAGGAACAAAGCGGCATGAGTAAAAAATACCCGAAAGGAAACAGCTCTGTACGGCGTAGAATGGCTTGTTGTCCGACTACGTGTTGTGACATCTCACGAAATCCTCTGATACAACTAAAACACCAAGGCGAAGTCGCAGGAAAATTCTTGGTTCTGGCCAAAGGAAATTATTTTCAATAATCAACCCCCCGGGTTAATTTGACGCAGCTCATGAAATTCACAATGCAACACTAAAACTTGAATTCTGTGTGACAAGCCGCAATGTTTTCTTTTAATAGCTGATGAATTTGTATCCAATAGCGGTAAATTTCACCCAATTTTGTCCATTTATCGTATTGGAGACCAAGCAGAATTCGTTTGGCAGCATGGTGGCTAGGACTACTCTGCTAGGTATCAACGACCAATGTTGACTGTTCTAAATTGTCTTGTGTGGTAAGGGGACAACATCTGACAAATTATGGAATTACTATCCACAACAAACAGTTATAAACACCGTGTTATGAAATTAAAAATTTTAAAGAGGGCAACTATATATCTCATATACACCGTGTTTTGGCAGGATGTCAAAGTACAAATTTTGGAGCGAAAAATGGGTTTTTTCGAAAATCTTTTCAGCTCTTGTGGATCAACGGTTTGACCAATGCTGAAACGTTTTGCCACGATTGTTAATGGTTACTAGTACTAAATATTAAAGTATCCCGGTTTTAGAAGTTTTGCTTTTTTCGTGAGCAATATCAGGCCAAAGTTTGAAATTTGGCAAAAAATTTCGAGGTGACCGTGCGCCGTTTTCGATCTGATAAAATAGTCGGTGACTAGCCTACCCGAGCTTTTTACCCGGCAAACTGTGGCTAGGTTTCGAGGGCTTTGGTTTGTGCTAGTCCCCTTTTGTTAAGAACTAACCTTTATCCTGAAAAGCTGGCTTGCTAGATATCTATCTTTGAAAATAACAGCAACAATAAATATAACCTAATCAGCACTGGGGTCGCAGAGATTAACAAAATCACGTAATTTTTACACATGCTAGGCAAATACTTGGAGTATTATTTACAGGAAATTTGGGCTCATTTGATCAACCACAGGTTATAATACCTTAGTTAACCGCCACCCTACCACGCACAATTTTTCGCACTTTGAGCGCAGCGTACAGAAAAGTACAGCCATGCCGTTATTTGAGGGGACAAATTTTTCTTTAAATTTTGTTTCATTTTCTTTTTGTTTTTCTTGGGAAAGAAGAAAATTTCAATAGCGCAAGCTAAGATTTGACAGCTGTCAGTGTCAGTGATATAAACAATATGTGTGAAGCCGAAAATATGTACGCTATGCATAGGTGAAAAGTGAAAAAAGGTGAAAAGAATATTTCCGATTTTCTTTCATTTTCTTTCCCCTCAAATAACGGCATGGCTGTATGCATTGGTCTAAGGATTATTTTACACAGTAGCAAAGTGCTAGGTCAGGACTAAACTTTGGCACTGTACCTTGCACATAGCTTTCAGGGCACAGCGAAGTTTGTATGCGTATCATGTCGAGTCTCGGGCCAACACCAACTTTTCGGAGTTTCGGACAAACGTATTTCTATTGGTTAAGTCTGTGAAACCAAAAAGCAGCTTGATAAGGGATCTGGTCATTTTCGAGGAAATAAGTTTATCCAAAACTATCGCCACATATTAAAGACAACGTCGGTATTTATACTCCACCGCTACACCGTCCAATTCCACACTTTCCCTACGCATACCAGTTGAAAGTTATTGCTTCAAGCTGGTGATTTCGATAAAAAACCATATTGGTAAAACAACAATTCTGATTTTTTATTTCTATTGTATATTTTTGGATTGTTTCGATTTGAACATTAATTTTTCATTGATTTTCTGGAGCAATAAAGTAAAATAAAAGCTACCGAGCCAAATCCTAAATTGTTTCTTATACCTCGGTATACCTCGGTATCGCTACAGACTCAATTCTTTATGAAAATTGACAAAATTTTCCAAATATATTATTTTAGGAGCTCTTTAACACTCTGGAATCATTCCCGATTTTTTAAACGAAAACATAAAAACTATTTCGTTTTTGCCATTATTATATCAGTACGCTCTTGCGACGCCTGATTGCTGGAAAGAGAGAGCCGAAATGAACATTTGCACTTTTACAACCTTTGAGCTATTGCAAATGGCATAAGTCAGTTTAAGCCTGAAACTTTTGTTTTGATTTCAGATAATTCCTTGCCACAATTTACCAAAATTGGTACAGACAACGACGATAGACAAGGTGTCGTTGAAAACAAGGTGTCTTTCAGAGGAGGAGGATATGAATTCTGCTGCAGTCTGGACAAAATAGGTTATCTTTGGATGGCTGGCAACAATTATTTGGACTTTTCGCCATCTGTTTTTAAGGAGGTGACATATCTGAGATATCAATTTCGTTCACCAAATTCTGTGTATCAGATGACGTTGCTACTTGGTGGTAGCCCGGAACATCAGAAGTTATGTACGCTATTTAGCAAAGGAGATGGGAGTAATCAGATTGATTATCAAAGCGGTCATGAGCAATTGGAACCAAAACTTCGGTTGGTTCGTTGCTTCAGCAGTAATGCTGAGGAAAACGGGCGTCTTCTGCTGGCAGGGCTTCTCCAAGAAATCATGACGTACCACGACTTACTGAAAGAGACGACGTACGGGAATAAAATTGCGATAATTGTAGACTTTGACTTTTCTGAATCGTTAGATATAATCAACAAGATATTGATGACATTGGAGCGGACGTCATCTGGTTTAGAAGGGGCACTCTCTTGTTGCCTCTTCATGCACCCGCTTGAATCTCTTTCACTGGAATATGGCGCAGTCATATGTGTGGCTGTAGACCGTTGGCCAAAGGAATGGATATGCCATGCAATAACAAGATCCTTATGCTATGTCAGTATTCTTTGTAAAACAGAGGGATTTTATAATTTCTTTTGTCCGGAATCATATGAAAATTATATCCATGTAGTGCCAATAGATGAAGAAATACTGCACAGGTTCCAGCCAACGATGCTAGACGGAACTAGAATCCGGGACTTGCTAAAACACAACGATGCTGATATCTTAAATTATGTTGTGGACGAAATTTATGAACGTCTAAAGTCGACCAGGCAAAGGAAAAAACCATCCAGAGAATCGGAAATTATTCTTATGTTGAACTGTATAGTGAAGCATTGTGAAGCTAGCACCGACACGAACGACACATATTTTTCTGATTTATTGAAACGTGCAGATCCTCAACAATTTCAATGTACTCATGTCTTACTTCTTGAGTTACTTAGCTAATTCGATATAAGTCATTGTGGGTTTGAGCTGGGGTAAAGTTAGTCAGTTTTTTAGTGTGGTTGGGAGTCAAACTAATTATTTTACGGTCTTGTGCTCAAAGTTATGATGTTTTGATTATCTGTCTAAAATTTGTCTATTGGAGTTATTTTGTATAATCAGTAAATCCTGGTAATCCTAGTAATTTTGTTCAAGTTGGTCAGGGCTGACATAATTGTCCGATAACACACACCACCGTCGTTACCTGTAATTTAGTCGATTCTCTAATCCTAACCCTACTTAATTTAATCGTACAAGCAGACAACGCCTACTTTCTTTAATCTTATAGACTCAAACTTCACATGTGGCGACCGTGTAATGTGTTAGATGTCGGACAGGTGTGTTGATTTTGACTCGAAATTTCATGATAACTTGGACGATAGACTTGAAGATAATCAACGTTTATTCGAAGTTTTGCCTAATATCGATAATCCTGACGAATACGAACACTTGTTTAACGCCAACGTTGTTGCGAACAAGCCATTGTTATGGATCGAGGGGATCCCCAAAAGATAGCAAATTATCGGAATCCATCCTTGCAAGATGGGATTCCTCCGGGAACCCGGGGTGGGGACCCTCACCGATCGTGGGTTATACCGTATGGTCAAACTTCTATCCTTCTACAAACTTGGGGGGTGAGCTAATTCTAATAGTCAAAATATTCCTTATTGTCGATCCCAAGTTCCGGTCAGTCAGCGGGGTCCACCCCCTCCAGTGGACTCATGCGGGGGAGGCCTCCTACCCAGACTAGCGTAGCCCTCCAAAATCAAAATTCGCGCCCGGCATACTTTCAGATCATTAACCAGGCTTTCGGATTGCCAGATACGAATTCAGAGCAGCAGACTCAGAACGAGGGGAAACCCCCAAAATCTCTCCCCCAACCCCCCAGACTCAAATCCTTGGTCAACTCCCACTCTTCTCAGTTCCCACACCAGATGTTCGGGGGTAAAACTTAACGGCGCCTGTTCCCCAAGAGTAGGTGTTCGTGGTTAGTATTAGTGTTGTTTCAGTAGCCGATTTTAGTTTCAGCTTCAGTTTCAGTCGGCGGACCGAAATAGTTTCAGTTTCAGTTTAAGTTTCAGTCGGCAACGTAAAATAATTTCAGTTTCAGTTGTAGTTTCAGTCGGAGTTTCAGTTTCAGTTTCAGTTCGCTTTAAAAACAACGGTTTCCAGCCTCTGAGTTAATATAAAGCACAATTTAATGTTTAGTCAGCCTCTCTTACAGCAATGTTAACAGAATCGAAGAGCAAAACCTTAAAAATTTCAAGATTTAAGGAAAGACTGAAACAAGTTTCAGTCCGAGTTTCAGTCTTTTACCCAATATAGTTTCAGTTTCAGTTTCAGTTTTGGTCGGCTGCCTAAAAATGTTTCAGTTTCAGTTTCAATTTCAGGTCTCTTCTCAAAATAGTTTCAGTTTCAGTTTCAGTGAGTGAAACTGAAACCTGTACAAACTGAAACCTAATTTCAGTTTCAGTTTCAGTGACTGAAACATCACTAGTTAGTATGTCTTGTGATGAAAATGGGGGGTCAACAAGCTCGTATGGGTCCGGAGGCTATTCCAGAAGAGGCTGACATCCGGGCGGCGGCGGCTGCTGTCCTGCGGGACCCTGAAATTCGAGATTTACCCCCGGGTGATGCACGGCGGTTAGAATAAATTACAGATTATTATAAGAGTGTCGTGGATCGTTTGACAGACTAATTTATAGAGAATGTGCGGGGACGCCCGGATAGAGTTTCAATTCCATCCAACCCATTTCAGGTTGTGACGGCCGCTACGACTTGTTCAAGTCTTTCGTCCCTGTGGCCGGCCCCCCTCAGTCGTAGATGTCGGGTAGAGAAGGGGTACCTTACTCCCCGATTTCGCAGTACCCCTATATAGCACCTTTTATACCCGCCCGGCCAACTTAGCCACTCCAAATTCTCAAGGTCCATCCCAAGCCCCTCAGGTCCCGCCCCCTCCTACTCCCCAAGTTCCTATTCCAGATTCTCAAAATTTGCTCTAAGGGGCGGTTACCATGCTCGTTCAACAGTATTACCATAAGGTACCAGTTTCCTCTTAACAGATGGACGCCCCTCAGGCAGCTTGAACGGTCCAATGTGATCAATATCATTATGACCCAAATTTCAACGGACAGTATTCTTGTGATCCGAATTTCTATGGTGTAAACCGACAGAATTTATACTATTTACCGGAACAACAACAATATGATTATGCACAACAGGATTAAGCACTACTGGAGCCGATGTATGAGGAAAAATTATGTCTATTATCTGGATGCTCCTGGAAATTACGTTCAAGAGTCCCCGGTGGTTCAGCAACCTGACCATTTGTCGAAGACTCAATGGCACCCATAACAGACAGATTGTCGCGTGGCCACCCAGCACTCCACTAAGATGCATCAGTCTAAATCACATCCTACTCCGGCCACTATGCATGCAACAGACACCTCCTTGGGACGTCATAATGCTTAACTGTATCGTACATACATGGCCATTCTACACGATATTCCTCGTTCTGAGCCTTCTTTAGAGTATTTTGAAGACTGGTTGCCACAATTTGTTTTTGCCGCTACGGTTCAAGGAATACCTCGGGACCAATGGGCCCGGCTCATGTTCAGCAAGCTGTCTGGGAAGGTCTTGACGTTTGCTTTAAAGGTTGGGCCTAGGGTGGTTGAGTCATTGGACGAATTTATACGTATATTGATTGTTAAATTCCCCAAATCTCGCCTTTCTGCTTCTGACAATTTTCACCTTTTTTCTCAACGAGTCTAGCTGCATGGGGAAACCGTTCGACAATATGTTTCTGAATTACAGTCGTTAGCCCTAGAAATTTGGCCTACGCAAGAAGCCCGGGACAAGCATTGTGTACAACAACTTTTTGATTTTATAAGGTCTGAATATACGTTTGGCAACTGTGATCCTAAAGTTGGACGAAATAATACGTATTCTCGATAAAATGACCTTGGGGGACCAACATGTTCTCACTACACCCCGTTTTTTATGTGGGCTCTCAATCCTGTTCGAGGGATGGGGCTCCCCCTCATTGGATTCGACACCTGCGACTCGGCTGGAGCTGCGCGAGGTGAAGGATTTAGTTCGAGGCGAAATTTTTGGATAAGTTTAGGGAAATGGAAGACGAGAAGGAAGCGTAAACGTTTTCCACCGTGCCGCCATTGTAAAAGGAAGGGCCACCACCCCGACAGATGTTGGGACAAAGACCCATCCACCGGGGTACAAATCTCGAAATGCACAAAATATGCAAGCCCAAGTGGATGTGGTGGGTCTTTACCCTGTACCTCAGCCTCAGCCGGTATATTATTCGCAGAGGGGCCCGGGACTTCCACCCCCAGGCTACGTGGTGCCTCAGCAAGCAGTAATAGTACGTTCCCCAATGGCTGTATGCTCCGCAAGTTCGCCCCCGTCCTCTACTGCAGTCTCAATGGCAGTCCCATGGGTCTGCACCTGGAGCTGCTGTGTGGACGCGACCGGCGTTGCCGTTGGCTACCTCGCAAACCCGGCGGGTTGTGTAGTCAACACGTAAACCACCTTGTCTGAACCAAAGTTTTGTGCCAGCCGATCATGGTCCAGTTGGGGGTGGGGCCCGTCTCAAAAGAGGAGGTGAAAACCCCCAAAATGCTCCATTGTCAGTTATCAATTAATATGATCCAAATTGTGCCAGATTTTGGGCAGCTTGGCCACTCGGAATTAATTCACCTCTTAATGCTACTATGGTAGAGGACCAATTTTCAAAGAAATTCCAATTAATTCATAGAAATTTCGCTACTCTTTCGGCTGTTCACGTGCAGACACACGCTTTTATAAATAAATATTTTGCGGCCGTCAAGCAGCAATTTTTTAAAACCCAGCCATTTTGATTGAAGTCAATGGCCAAAAATTAGTTGCCATTGTTGATACAGGGGCTTCCATTTCCATGATTAGTACGGCAGGTCTTAAGCGTGTACTTTTGGCAGGGGCAAAAATTGTTGTTCAATACTCTGATCCCATTAAAGCTCGCACTCCGAGAAATTACTTTCTTAAGCTTACTGGAAAGTTTACATCCCTTTCAAAGTGGGTCAAATTCAATTTGGATGGCATTTTCGTCTAGCTCGAGACTTCTACCCGGATATGCTGCTGGGAACTAATTTTATGAAGGCGTACTCGTGGGACATTATCCTTTCACAAAATAAAGTTCACTTGTGTGATATTGACCACTATTTACTGTCCTCCGACCAGTGAGCGTGAAAAAGGCCACGGTGTTGGCGGTAGTCTTGGTAGTTGATTTCAGGGTCCCTCCCTCCTCGGAGGTCTGGGCTCAAGCCCGGGTCTCCCCAAGACTGACCGAAACTCCTTTTTGAGCAATTTGATGATTTTGTACATATTAATCGTGTATTGCCTTATGGGGGCATTGTTACTCCTAAAGAAAATGTGTTGGATTTTTGGTAACGAATCCTACAAATTGTCCACTTACCTTATCTATGTGGAGGATAGAAAAATTGAAATGCTAGGTCTAAGCTTGAATTGACCGAGTTTAATGCTAATTTTGTGTGATTGAGTATTTTTGTGACAATTAATTTTCCATAATATTATTTGGTGACAATTAATTTTTTGTGGCTGTATATTTTTTGTGGCTGTATATTTGGTTTTTTGTGGCTGAGTATTCTGGTGACAACGATCATTCTCGCGTGTGTATTGCTAGCTAAGTCTTTTGGATATTGGTTGAATATTTTGAAATTTATGCATGTTCCTGTGGTCATTTTGAGTGTCGTCACGAATCTGCGGTTTCTGTTTGAAGTCATGTGCTGAACTGTAATTGCACCTCTTGGAAAGTGATTTTGAAAAGAAAAGTCCATTTGGAAATTTATGATTCTGTTTACGAAAAAGCTCAAAATTTGGGGACTTATCTCCCCAGGAAACTAAGTGGGGTTAATGCGTCCAAGTTTGGGATTTTTGGGAGCCTCCTTCACCCCGTGAGTTGGGTTCATACGTCACAGAGAAGTGACGTATGATAACACACACACACAAGAAACGCATTACATGAAAGGGAGCCGCAAGCTCCGCCTTACACGTCACGCACACATGATTGACAGGTCTT
>JASAND010022817.1:0-10997 GCA_030248195.1 Trissonchulus latispiculum | reverse complement strand
TGGTGCGCCCAGCTCATTCCCGGTGTCCGTTTTGCCGTCTGACCCACCCATCTTGCTGTGCTGGTTCCACTTTGCTGTCTGGAGGGTCTGGTCGGTACCGACTTCCGGGAACACCATATAGGACTGTACATAGCCTGACAAAACATTGTCTATAGGGGTTTTCTGGTGCGCCCAGCTCATTCCCCTCATCCGTTTTGCCGTCTGACCCACCCATCTTGCTGTGCTGGTTCCACTTTGCCATCTGGAGGGTCAGGTCGGTGGGAGGTCATGGGGTCAAAAATGAAAATTTTCAAAAGTGGTCAAATTTGGTACTCAAATGAAAGCCCTGAGCGAGCTGAGCAACTTTTGTCATAGAACTTCATGCTCAGAGTGGAAAAAAAAAAAAAAAAAAAAAAAAAAAAAAAAAAAAAAAAAAAAAAAAAAAAAAAAAAAAACTCAGAGTGCTGTGGTGGGGTGGGGTGGGGACTTAAGCGATTTTCGGTCAAAAATGAAATTTTTCAAAAGTGGTCAAATTTGGTACCAAATGAAAGCCCTGAGCGAGCTGAGCAACTTTTGTCATAGAACTGCATGCTCAAAGTGGCTGTAGAGTGCTGTGGTGGGGTGGGGTTTGGTGGGGACTTTCAGGCGATTTTCGGTCAAAAATTAAAAAAAAAAAAAAAAAAAAAAAAAAAAAATTTTTCAAAAGTGGTCAAATTTGGTACCAAATGAAAGCCCTGAGCCAGCTGTGCAACATTTGTCATAGAACTGCATGCTCAAAGTGGTTGTGGGGTGCTGTGGTTGGCTTGCTTGCTACCGTTGAAAGATATCTGTACATAGCTTCAGGAGCATACATATATAAAATAATAGAAAACAAGAACAAAAAGTGCTCCTTCGTCGCATGTAAAATACATATGAGTCTTCGTAGGCAGGTTGTACATAAGCAAAAACTAGCCTCCTGTAAAATACATACGAGTTTCGTAGGGAGGTTGTAAATTAAGGAAAACAAGTTGCAACCGCTTAACATGTGAGCCTGTCCTACAACGAGGCTCATATTGGCGTCACAGTGCATTCCACATTAAAGCCTCATTAAAGAACCTCAGCTTCATCCACATTACGGAAAAATAGAATAGACGTTATGGTTCAGAAGAAATGGACTGAAGTGAACTACGACTGAAGCTGAACGTACATGCAACCTGATGTTTCCTGAAACACTATGGCATACTCTAATATTTCTCGATACGCTGTCTGACACTGTACACACCAGGGTGCGTATCACCAGGGGGTGGTCAGGGGGTCCGTACCGACCCCTTATTGAGCACTGACCACACTATAAACTTCGGCTATGCAGGATAATTTGTAACTAAAACTTTTGCAATGTAAATAAAAATAAATCTGAAATTATCGTGACATGCAGCTCGATGTTGCCCACCCTTTCCCTAAACTTTTTTAAACTTTTTTTTCTTTCCCTCCCAAACTCTAGAACTTTGATATGTTGGCTAACAATAGGCGAAAAAGTAGCTCTCTCCGACGATGTCGTGCCAACCCGTTCGTAGCCCCCCCCTTAAATTTAATCTTTTTAACTGTTTAAACAGAGATTGGACTTTAAATATGGACTACGTAAGTTTATTGCTCTTTGTTTAGTAATTAATCCAGTGCACAGATCAACAGAATTACTAAAAAATTATGGATGGAACAAATAGCAATGGTTTTTAAAATCTTTTGAAGAAACGTCATTTAAAATTTAAAAATCACGATGAAGCTAGCCAAAACCAAGAAATTTTGTTTAATTCAAGTTGGAGAGATTGTGCATTTCGACTTTCTTTGAAACTTGTGAAAAATACTTTTGGCTTATATGTTTAACGGATAAAGATTTATATATATATATATATATATATATATATATTTCAACCATGCAAAAACCATTTGCATTTTAATCAGAAAACTCCAATAACAAAGTAATTATTCTGAGAGATATAATAACAAGCTAATGAATAAAAAGCCGATGTTCTAAACAAGTCCAATTTTGTATATAGCTGATGTTACCTAAGTTCATAACCAGATTAGATTTACGGAATTTATACAAGAACAGTAATTTTCAGAAAAATTTTAATTTTGTCTGAAGTACGGAGAGAATAAAAGTAAACTAAAATGGTAATAGATATCTTTTGTTTTCTAAAAATGTAAATGGGATTATTATTTTTTATCTTACGTTTTGAAAATGCTGCAGCTTTTCCGCTTCTAGTAAAGTTAAATGAACTTTTTGATTATGACTAGAAATTATCAGACAAGCCAGATAAAAACTAAACATGTTTCTGACTTATTTTGCCGAAAGCTGTAAGAGCAGTTTCTGGTGCTCGCAAAAATTTCGTGGAATCAGTTTCTATCTACTTATTTAGCTTAATTGAAAATTCGGCTTATACTAGCTTAATTGAAAATTCAGCATAATTATATATATAATGAAGAAATTAAATTTGATTTGCCAGTAAATCTTCTTTAAAAGTCAACTTGCATTCGATTAAATTATTCATCGAAATTCGCATATAGAAAGTAAAAATATAGATGCCGTTTATTCATCGAAAATGTGCTCGAATAATATAAATATAGCATATTCATGCCGTGTATAATTAATTTTAAATTTTAATTTTAAAGCTATAATTTAATAAAGTTTAACTATGCTATAAGACAAAAATCTCTTAATAAACTGCAAATTTCATGTTCGTGCATTGAAACAACTCTATTAAATATAAAGCAAACGTTATTACAATGTTCTAGTAAAGCAAAAAAGCAAAAAATTGTGCAAAAATAGTCCAAAACGTCAGAAAAAATTTTCGATTTTTGTAGTGTTAAAGAGCTGGTTCCGGTTCCGGTTCCGGTTTTTTAAAGCCAGAGCTGGTTCCGGTTCCGGTTCCGGTTTTTTAAAGCCAGTTCCGGTTTTTTGGAGTTCCGGTCGATCCCTACTTCCAGCAGTTTTCCCAGACAGCTTGTCAAGCTGATTGGTCTGCAGCTTATTGTCTCGTCACTAGTGGTCACTATGGTCTATGGGGCCTATTGACCAGTTGTCAAACCCCTTAAAACAGCGCTTTTCGGCGTGTTGGTTGGGAGCATTTATAGTAAATCGAGTACGCTCGTTTCAATGGGCATATTGCCGAAATCGAGGGAAGTGACCAGTGGTCACTATGGTCTCGGGGCCTACTGACCACTGGTCAAACCCCCTTAGACAGCGGTTTTCGGCATTTTGGTTGGGGGCATATAGTAAATCGACTACGCTCGTTTCAATAAGCATATTACTGAAATCAATGGAAATGACCAGTGGTCAGTGGTCACTACGGTCTATAGGGCCTACTGACCACTGGTCAAACCCCCTAAAACAGGGGCTTTTGGCCCTCTGGCGGTACCAATGTAGTAAATCCGTGTTGCTGAACACGATGGGCATACTGTCGAAGTCTTTGGCGAGGCGAAAAAGTTTTCTCCTTATACGACCCACAAACAGAGGTTGCAGCGGCCGAAGCTTGGGGCGGAGGTGAGAATTCAGTGGTACTATATATTTATACAAGAACAAAAAGCGCTCCTTCGTCGCATGTAAAATACATATGAGTCTTCGTAGGCAGGTTGTATATATACATAAGCAAAAACTAGCCTGTAAAATACATATGAGTTCCGTAGGGAGGTTGTAAATTAAGGAAAACAAGTTGCAACCGCTTAACATATGAGCCTGTCCTACAACGAGGCTCATATTGGCGTATGTCATAATACGAATAATTTGCAGATATATATTTTACTTTTATATAAATACATACTGCATAAAGCTTTTCATTACAAATTGTCCTTCACATAGCTTGTTGATCAGTCATTATAGTGTGCATATGCTCAATACGGTACGCCATGAGGAGCTCTGACTCACAGCCAAGTGGGAACGCATTCTGCGTGTGTATAATGTGAAAGTGTTTCGAGAATGCATTAGGTGTACCCACCGTCGTATCCAGGATTTTGAAAAGGGGTGGGTCCAAAAAAATTTTTATCCTCCCCCTGATCGGTAGCTCGCATGCCGAGAAAACCCGAAGAGAAAGTTTTCAAAAAATTTTCAGGGAAAATGGTATATATAATGAGAAACGTGCATCAAAAATGCAATTGAAGGAAAGTAGCATGAAGTCTCGTAATCTACGTACGGCTTAATACTGATTGACTATTCAAACATTGTCGAAGCTTAACATAAATTACAAAGACAATATAGAGTAGTGCGGGGGATTGGGGGCCCCCAAAATCTGAGAAATTTTTAAAACACTGTTAAAACATAATAGAAACTTTGCATTCTTTTTTTAAAATTTGGTGCTACTTCCACATTTTGGCTTGGTAATTCTTTCGTCATTTTTATTTTGGCGTTGTCAAAACTATTGTTCATTTCTGCAAACGACGCTATTTTTGACCAAAATAATCTAGACTGAATCTCCTGCTTTAAATGTAGGTAGAAACGTTTATGATTCACAATTTCTGAATTTGAAATAACCTGTTCCAATAGTTTGAATTTTGATTTATATATATGTACACGTTTAAGTACAGAATAAATGAACACACTAATCGCGCCGCAGGCGCGAAATTTCTATTTTTATTTGCTTTTCAATAGTTTAGTGAAAAATGATCACCTGCAGCCGAAGATAGGGGGGTCAGGGCTCAAAAAGGGGTGGGTCCGGACCCCCTGGACCACCCCCCTGGATACGCCCCTGGGTGTACCGTGTACCACAGCGTATCGCGAAATATTAGGTGTGCCATAGTGTTTCTGGAAACATCAGGTTGCATGTACAGTCGTAGTTCACTTCAGTCCATTTCTTCTGAGCCAAAACGTCTATTCATTTTTCCGTAATTTGGATGAAGCTGAGGTTCTTTAATGAGGCTTTAATGTGGAATGCACTGTGACGCCAATATGAGCCTCATTGTAGGACAGGCTCATATGTTAAGCGGTTGCAACTTGTTTTCCTTAATTTACAACCTCCCTACGGAACTCATATGTATTTTACAGGCTAGTTTTTGCTTTACAACCTGCCTACGAAGACTCATATGTATTTTACATGCGACGAAGGAGCACTTTTTGTTATTGTTTTCTATTATTTTATATACGTATGCTCATGAAGGTATGTATAGATATCTTTCAACAGTAGCAAGCAAGCCAACCACAGCACCCCACAACCACTTTGAGCATGCAGTTCTATGACAAATGTTGCACAGCTGGCTCAGGGCTTTCATTTGGTACCAAATTTGACCACTTTTGAAAAATTTTAATTTTTGACCGAAAATCGCCTAAGTCCCCACCGACCCCACCCCACCACAGCACTCTACAGCCACTTTGAGCATGCAGTTCTATGACAAAAGTTGCTCAGCTCGCTCAGGGCTTTCATTTGGTACCATTTTTGACCACTTTTTAAAAATTTCATTTTTGACCGAAAATCGCCTAAGTCCCCACCCCACCCCACCACAGCACTCTACAGCCACTTTGAGCATGCAGTTCTATGACAAAAGTTGCTCAGCTCGCTCAGGGCTTTCATTTGGTACCAAATTTGACCACTTTTGAAAAATTTTAATTTTTGACCGAAAATCGCCTAAGTCCCCACCGACCCCACCCCACCACAGCACTCTACAGCCACTTTGAGCATGCAGTTCTATGACAAAAGTTGCTCAGCTCGCTCAGGGCTTTCATTTGGTACCAAATTTGACCACTTTTGAAAAATTTCATTTTTGACCGAAAATCGCCTAAGTCCCCACCCCACCCCACCACAGCACTCTACAGGCACTCTGAGCATGAAGTTCTATGACAAAAGTTGCTCAGCTCGCTCAGGGCTTTCATTTGATACCAAATTTGACCACTTTTGAAAATTTTCATTTTTGACCCCATGACCTCCCACCGACCTGACCCTCCAGATGGCAAAGTGGAACCAGCACAGCAAGATGGGTGGGTCAGACGGCAAAACGGATGCCAGGAATGAGCTGGGCGCACCAGAAAACCCCTATAGACAATGTTTTGTCAGGCTATGTACAGTCCTATATGGTGTTCCCGGAAGTCGGTACCGACCGGACCCTCCAGACGGCAAAGTGGAACCAGCACAGCAAGATGGGTGGGTCAGACGGCAAAACGGACACCGGGAATGAGCTGGGCGCACCAGAAAACCCCTATAGACAAAGTTTGGAGAGGCAAAGTAAAGCCTACTATGGACCTCCGTGAAGCGGTTACCGACATGACCCCTCAGACGGTCAAGTGGAACCAGCCCAGCAACTTGGGTTACTCGGGCAGCAAAACTGATAGTGGGAATCGATTATCCGTCCCAAAAAACCTTTGTATGCAAAATTTGAGCCACCCATGTAGCAAAATAAGCGAAAAAATTAAGTTCAAAGTTCGACCCAAAATTCACCAAATTTGGCCGGCCAGTACCGAAAAATTACGCACGAAGACGGAAAATTATATAGCATTTGAACGACCCCGATATGTGTACTGTTTAACCATATAGTCAGAGTCAGTATTGCCCCATATATAGCCCAATCTGACTTATTAAGGCGCCTTTGAAGCACACTTTTTGGCCATTTTAGCGTTTTGGCCGACTTTGGCCCCCATCCAAAAATTTTTTCCGGCCCTGGGAGGCATAAAAACTAGCTTATTTTCTTATTTTTGATTTGTACTACAAGAATATATATGGGTTTCATAGGCAAAAATTCTAGTAGTACATCTGTAGTTATTCAAGCTACAAAACCCCCTTATATGAGACATCAAAAGCGAGAAACCGGAAAAAAACATCACTCTCGTAAGCGATTTTTGGGACAACTTTTTAACGGAAAGTGGTACGGGGATGAAACTTGGCAAATATACTAAACTCGACACGTACATTTTTTGCGCACATAATCTGCGCAGGATCTGCGCAGGAATCTGCGCGGCTTCTGCGCAGCCTTGTTTTACTCGGTCATTCGACCATTTTCACTCATATTATAGGGTCGCTACCGCGACCCCTATGATAATCACTTTTCTGCTCTACCTACGGCACTGTTCAAGCTCCTTGTATCCATTGCCGCATTGCTGGAAAGGGATCCTTTAAAATGACAGAAGGACAAGTAATAAAAATGCTCCTTCGGAGCATGAAAAAGTAATATGGGTGGTGGTGAGGTTGTAAAATACAACAGAGGACTAGTCTTAAAAATGCTTAATATGGGGGCTAGGTTCAAAAAAGAAGAGGACTAGGTTGTGGGCGAATTAATATGGGCACAGCTTCGCCGAACAACCCATATTCGCGGGCTTTCACGCTTCGCCATGGTTATTGTCATATACAATGCCATTATTGTCAGTCAATAATAACAATTCCAGCAGTTAAACAATCGCTGCAAGTTGCTTGCTTATATATGCGTAAACTATATATATAGTAATTTGGTTGTGCTGGACTACGGCAAGCAACTAGAAAGAATCAAGGCTATGATTGTGACGCTAACGGTTCAATAGAAATAGAAGATCGTCGCAGAGTCCTGAAATTATTGTTGAAATATAGACTTTTCTTATCAATGATTAAAATGCACTGTAAATATTAAGAGTTTATCGAAAGAAATGTTTGCTTCCACTAAAACTCGTTTATCTTAGTTGTATATTATTTACGCGCCGTAACTAAAACTGAACACTGGTATATATACATATGTAATACGTATGTATATAACTTTTTCAGTCCGCGAATATGGGTTGCTCGGCGCAGCTGTGCCCATATTAATTCGCCCACAACCTAGTCCTCTTCTTTTTTTGAACCTAGCCCCCATATTAAGCATTTTAAAGACTAGTCCTCTGTTGTATTTTACAACCTCACCACCACCCATATTACTTTTTCATGCTCCGAAGGAGCATTTTTATTACTTGTATTCACCTGTATTCACCTGTCCCCGCGGCTGCGGGGTGCCATTGCTATGGTTACTTTGGCCTTCCAACGCACGCGGTCCTCAGCATGTACCAACATCTCGTGAAAAGGATGTGCTTTCCAGCGCTTATATGAGACCTCTCTGAATGCCGGTTCCATATCTTTCTGGGTGGTTCGCGCCCACGTTTCAACGGCTCTCCCTCTGGGGCGTTTCCAATCGTTAGGGATGGCAGATAGGAGAGCCATTTTCGCATTCCGTGAAGTGGGCATACGTAGTACATGGCCAAGCCAACACATCCGCCTTTTCCTAACAGTTTCAAGAGCAGTCAGGGTTCGATGACAAGCAGCATGGATGGTAGATGTCCGAAGATGATCCCGCTTACTCACACCCATTATCCGCCTAAGGCACATATTTTCAAACGTTCTTATGGTTGCAGCATCCGTATGCCTGGTGGTCCAGGTTTCACAACCGTACAGCACGGTTGGCATAACTGCAACGTCGAATACTGCGAGCTTAGTTTCTAAGCTTACAGAAGGCCTCGACCACAGACATTTATTAAATGATGAAAAGCAGCGAGACGCCTTTGTAATCCTATTCTGTAGCTCCGTGCCCATGTCACCAGACGCAGTTACAATAGATCCAAGGTAGCAAAACTCGCTTACCACCTCCAAAGGCGAACCATATAAGTTAATGGTGGGTGGATCAGGACAGCAGCAGGACATCACCTTCGTTTTTGTTGCACTGATAGTCAAGCCAACTCTGGCGGCTGTTGATGCAATACGTGAATGATTTACGTTTATAAACCGCGAATATGGGTTGTTCGGCGAAGCTGTGCCCATATTAATTCGCTTACAACCTAGTCCTCTTCTATTTTTTAACCTAGCCCCATATTAAGCATTTTAAAGACTAGTCCTCTCTTGTCGACTAGTCGACTAGTCCCGAGCTCTACTATCCAGCTTAGGGAACCGTCCCTGGGGTGGCACTGATCAGGGAGTCCTCGCAAGAGGCTGAAAACCAATGATGGTAAGTAGTCCGCTGCTTATCTGAGGCGGTGACCAGGATAGGTTGCGTCCCCGGCCAGGGCGTGTAGAATCGCACGACGTGGCTGAAGAATCCATCTCAAATTCCATGATGAACGCTCTAATAAATTCCACGCCCAATGCTAGGATGGCCCCTCATGGCACCCTACGACAGGAGCCGGTAGTGGATGCGGGTGGTCGTAGGCGTAATTGCAATCCTGCTCCGGCAAGCCAACATGCGATCACTACATCAAATTTAAGGAAGCTAGCCGTCTGGAATGTTCGAACGCTTAGCCAAACTGGGAAAACGGAACTGCTTTGTGATGAGCTCACGAAGTACGGCTATGACCTGGCTGTACTTACAGAGACTAGACTCCAGAACAACGGACAGTTCTCCACCACCACGTCAACCTCAGCCAAGTCATTTCTGATATGTCATTCTGGCGGCCAGACCCATGAACGCGGGGTGGCTTTCGTGGTTTCTGCGAATCTCTCTAGCTCAGTGAAGAACTTTACACCCATCTCCGATAGACTAGCCCTTTTAGAACTATCTGGTCAGGTAGCCACCTTTATCATCGGGGCGTACGCTCCGACGAACCCATCCCCTGACGAAGCGAAAGACTCTTTTTATGATGAACTACAAACTCTGTTTGACACCATCCCCAGAAACGCTCTGGTGCTTCTATGCGGAGACTTTAATGCCGACTGCGGTGCCTCTCGCGATGGCTGGGAGCGTGCGCTGGGACCCTGTGGACACGGCGTTCTAAATGATAACGGTCTGAGATTATTAAGCTTTGCCTCCTTCAACAATTTGATTGTGGGAAACTCCCTCTTCAGTCATCGGGAAAACCATAAAATTACGTGGCACTCAAATGCCGGAAACTGTGCAAAAGTTTTGGACTACGTTTTAGTGTCCCGTCGCTTCAGATCTAGTATCGAAGACGTCAAGGTCAACTGCGCGGCCACTATTGGTTCTGATCATTCGCTGGTTGGAGTCCGCATCCGACTGCACCTGTGTTTTTTTTTTCGTCGAAACTTTTTGCGAACTTTTACGCAGTCCTCCAAAATTTTTTGCGGAACTTCGCAAAAAATTGCGAAATTCATATTTTTTAGTTTTGCAATGCTAACTAATGAATTTTATTGATTATGTTGTATTTGAACGCACTTTTAACATTTAACGAATAGTATAAAACAAGTTATATACAACTATTTTTCCAAATTCGAAGCATGTGAATGTATATACGTGTGTTTTTGACAAGAATCTAAAGTAACAGGTGAAAATGCGGGGGTCTGGGGGGCAAGCTGAGAAAATTTTGTAAAACTGTACAAAATCCTTAATAGAAACACTCAAAATTTTGATTTCGGCAGCCAGCAAAACCAAAGCTGCCACAGGAAAAAATTAGTATAAAATTTGGTTTGGGAACATTTATATAAACATTTTAAAATTAAAAGCAGATAGAAAGATTTCGGAAAAATAGTAAAAATAGAAAGAACAGTGCAATCATAATGAAGCACAACACCAAGATAAAAACACGAATTTAAAAATGGGGGTCTGGGCTCTGGGGGTGACAGCCTCCAGCAAAAGCTAATGTTTCCGGAAAATCCAAGCTTGAAAATCTATTTTTTCGAGCGATTTAGCAAAGATTTTGGGTTATTCTTGTGCACTTTGGTGTCTAAACAGGTTATGTACGTATGTATAAGTACATACGTATATCCACGACTTTGTTCAACAGATGCATACTTCAGAGTGGTTATAATCTTACTAGAGTGGTTACTATGTGTATATACGCGTGTACTTCGTCAGGTATTTTAGAAAATTAGTTTATGCGAAAAAATTTTATTGGATAAGCTTTCACTACAAAGTATTCTACATATCTCGGACAAGAGTCCTATCACAAGACTGAAAGGTGACTACAATACAGAAATACGCGCCGAAGGCGCGAAATTTTTTTGAAATTTTCTGCAAAAAGTACCGGAAACATGTGGATTTATTATCAGAAATAGCTGAAAATTTCTACTCGAGGCCACAAATTTTTGCGGAACTTTACGCAGAGCTCCGAAAAAAGTTGCGGAATTTTCAAAAAAAGTGCGGAATTTCGCAGTTTTTTTCGCAAAAAAAAACACAGG